>MJUU01010038.1:39340-51518 GCA_002080025.1 Modiolus philippinarum | reverse complement strand
GAATGGCAACCAATTATGCCCCGCTCACTGAACCCTGAATCAATATGGTAAGTATGGACACAATTTTAAACTTCCCACCTTTTTCCTCAAAATATACAAGTGAAATTCTGAACCAAAAAATCATTTCTATGAGTGCTGGGCAACCTTTCTGTAAAGTTTCATCCAATCTGATCAGATACTTTGAATTTTTCTGCCTTTTTCCAATTTCCATGGCAACAGCATCTTCGCTAGCCAAGGGTTACGATTTGCTACTCTCATCTTCACCCTTGGCAGATCAAGCTGGATTTCTGTAGTCTCAAATCCACGTTTTGATTGGTTGCAATTAACCTTTGCTGCAGCCAAACAATTAGCATAAATTCAGATTTTAAATATATATATCGTAACAATAAAACTTATAATATGGTATTTATTGATTTTTCTTTTTTGCAAAATTTTCACAATTTTTATAATCTTTCTTTACTTTTGAAGGGCTATTTCCTTGTAGTTAAATATATATGGAGAAATTTGATATTGGGAAAACAGGGCTGCCAAGTTTTGGGAAGCAAAATGCGTGAGATTTCCAAAAATTTATAAAGATCAAAGGGAAAATAAAAAAGATCAAAGAAATTTGCTGAAATTTAAGATGAAAATGCGTGACTCTCACGCCTAATGCGTGAGACTTGGCAGTACTGGGAAAAAATCAAGATTTGCTCTTAAAGCCCCTATTTTAGCTACAATACTTGAACATATTGGATGTTGTTTATGATAATTCGATGCATTAGCATGATTTCTGATAAAATAAATAAGATTATGCTTAAAATCACAAAACAAATTAGTTTTCTGCAATTTTTTTGAATGATAATGTGCAAAATTTTTCTTTTAAAATGTGACATTTTTTACATCCTTCATTGAAGACAGTCTAAAAAAATTCAAATGACCCAAAGCTGGTAGAAGCTGTACATCTAACAAATCAATAGGATACTGGCTTTCAGTTAAACACAAAAATAGTTAAAAAATCATACTGGAAAGTACAAAAAAATACATTTTAGTTTTGTGTTTTGTAAGTAACATGTGGTGTCACTGAAGGACTGTACAGTATTTTCTAGAACATGACACAGCAGACTTTCAATACTATGCAAATCACATGTTATTCTTTTAAAATAAATGGAACTGAATTCAATTGGAATAATCACTTTAGTAAAGTCCATTTCTATAGGAAGAAATAAACAATTTTATGAATTAATTTAAAGTTGTGTCCAAAAGATTGGTGTGAACCTAGAATAGGGAAACTCCCAAACCATTATATATAGTATTGTAATTATAGTCCAAAAGGGGTTTTCCAAGATCTAAAAAAAATTTTGCTAGTTATTCACAAAAATGATGACATAGTGCACATGTCATGTAATTATAGTCCAAAAGGGGATTTCCAAGATCTAAAAAAAATTTTGCTAGTTATTCACAAAAATTATGACATAGTGCACATGTTTGTGTGGTGTCCACTTATAGCAGGTACAATTGTAGTAACGAACACAACAAGCGAAAGGGAAATCTGAAATTTTAATAACTTTTTCAAAATCTTAATGTGAATTTGATAAATATTGACCATTGACTGATATTTATTTTAATTTCATCAAACTTCAACAAGTTAAAAATGAAAATATTTCAAATATTTGGCAAGTCATCAATTATGATTGGTGTCTTAATGTTATGCACATAACATATGTCTGTTTTATCTTAAATTACTTGATTCTTTTAGTAATAAATGGAAAAACTATGAATTATTTTAAAAACTGTTTTCTATAGTTTTAATTTTCTCTTAAAGTAAAATGTTAAAGCTGTGTTATAAACTTTATGTTATGTTTGTAACTCAAGTCAGCAACTGACACCAGTTGAAGTTATGAACAGAACGGTAAACTCAAACCTTAGAAAGCTTATCTCTAGGAAATAAAAATATCACCAAAAACCTTCTTGAATCTAAAAGATCTGTCATTAAAAACAACAACACTTAACTCCAAGATGATTTATTTTTGAAAACAAGATCAGTGTTCTGTTTGTAACTGATGACACAAACTGTAAATTTGAATTTTAGTGTCCTAGTTATGAACACAACTTTTATATGAATTTCTTAAACTTAATTTTGGACAAGATACTATTAATTGTCAAATCTGAAGATCTATGGGAGGAAAAGATCATACTTAGGTGTTCATGACATGATTTTGAAATTTGGAAGTTTTAATCTGCAAAGTTTATTGTTACGCTCATAACAATAGAAACTAAATGTACTTTACTTATTTCTAACCATATATATTTTTGGCCATTTGATGATCTCTTTTCTTGACATTTGAAACCATTTGTAATAAAAATAACTAAATAATATTTTTTGCATATATTTAAGAGGAAAATACATGTTACAAATGGCAATGTGAATTTAACATCATAATTTTTTGCTGTTATGGCGGGTTTCCTGGCTCTTTAACGTATTATATTTGCAATTCTTCAATGAACATACCAATATTCCTAAAGTGACACATATAACAAGTCCTTCTAAACTCCTGTCTTTTATTTGCCAATCAACCAATCAAGATTCTATAGAAATTCTATTGTATACCAATTTGTACTGCCTGATGGGGTTTACCTTGATACTCCAGTAATGACAAATTGGTATACAAAGGAATTCTATAAAATCTTGATTGGTTGATTGACAAAGAAAAGATAAGAGTTTTGAAGGAGTTATTATAGGTGTTAATTGAGGAATATTGGTATGTTCATTGAAGAATTGCAAATATAATACGTTATTGAGCCAGGAAATCTGCCATAATTAAAATTTGTCTATTATAGAAACTTAAATTAAAGACAGGCTTAAACTAAGTTAAAGGATGACATAAATTAGGACCAAAATCAATGTAAAAAATAATCAGAGGGAACTAAATGAACCCTTAAGACATCTGAAACAATAACTGTAACTAATTGATAGTGCTAGAAATGTCAGACTCTTATGATGGTGTCCATGTTACGAACAAACAAGACTGTTTTTAATCAATATAGTAAATAATATACTTTTATGCATAAGATACACTTGTTATACACATCTGAAATTGAATATAGCATTTAATTTTTGTGTTACTGCTCATGTTCAGGAATCATTTGTCTTAAAATAACAAAATTCAATTTCATGTGTTACGTAAGTAACAGTGTCCTCACATTATAGCTTTGAAAAATATCTGAAATATGTTGATTTGAAAAAATGAAATTCATTTTCTCTTAGAGGGTAGGGTGTAGGTGATAAATTTTGCAAGAAAAAGCAAGCAGCATGAATTAACTGATGAAAAATAACTTAAGAAGGACACGATGTTACATACGCAACACATGATCATAGCACAGATGAAATTGCATTTTTTTTCATTGCACTTGTCTAAACTATCTTAAACCTTATATTTTATAAAACTTCAGATGTAAAGCAATGTGTTTATGCATATATTAAATTATTTCATGCACTTTTATTTTCCGCATAAGTTGTCGCACTTTATGTCCCAATACTGAATTTTTCCACATATGGTGAATTGTTGTATTATTTAAGTCGGTTTCACTTCCTATTGATAATGGAAATCTCACGATTTCAGCTTCATTTTTACACTAATCTTTATCATATTTGGTATGTACATGTATATCAAGAATGATCATACATAACTGAAAAACGTTGAATTTGCCATTCACAACATGCACAAAAGTCTGCAGTCATGTGCATTTTCACAATTTTTTTTCAACAACTCAAAGCGGCCATAAGATCTTCAATGAACGTTGAGGAAACACCACACCCAACGGCAGGTCGGAGTCGGCCTCTAAATAAAGAGTACGGTAATCAAGTTCAGCGAAATAAACATCATCCTAAACTCCTATAGACATAAAGTAAACTAATTAAAATAACTAGAAAACAGACAAGACACACAAAGGCTTTATAAATTTCCTGACTTAGGACAGGCGCAAACCTGCAAGTGTTTTATTATGTATGATAGTATTGTAATGTATGTGTTAATTGTTTGTCATGAAATATGTCAGTTTCAAAAGTTCATTAGAGCTTATCTTTGTTGTTATTAATATACAGACTATTTAAAGTATATATAGATAGACAGTTATATGTCTATATCCAGGAGATAAAAAGTATGGTTCACAATGTTTGATTTTTCTAGAACTGAGGTCAAAGTTTGCTCACTTTTAGCCATTTTTCATCGAAGTTTACCTAGAATGCAATGAACAAATTTGGAAAGGCATTTAATATAAATGAGTCTTTTATCCATGAGAATTTTATATATTTTTGTAAATGGTTTATGATGTGATCTATTGACTACAGCAAAAAGTGTATATGTCAACATGCTTTTAACAGAGATACATGCATTCATAAAACCAACATAATAAACATTATTCTACGGGAAAGGGGAGTAAATTCACGACAAAGTGGAATAAATATAACTTTGCATGTTAGTCAATCAATTATGACGTCACAAAGGAAAACCTTTCAAATGACTGTTCCGGCCAAGAAATCAAATCAACCCATATTCGACTCTGTTTTTTTAAATGTGTGATTGCATTTTGTTTTTCAAATGTGTGATTGCATTGCGCAGCACAACAGTGTCTATCTACCTTATAAAACATTTTAATACACTTGTCAGGTGAGGGGATTTGTCAAATTATACTGACTATTTGTCTAGGCAACCCTATCAGAACAAGTGTGGATTGTATTGCAAGGCAATACAGAAGTCCCCTACCGGTGGAATGATTCTTTGTTATACCAGCAAACATGTTTTCTGAGTCCAAGGCCCATAGCAAATAATAGCTCAATATCTGTGAAAGTTTAGAAAAAAAGTCTGGAAAATCTATAGTCCAAGGCCCATAACTCCGCCCAAAATCAATGAACCGGAACCAAACTCAAACTTGATTTGTAACTCAGGATGGTAGACTCACATAGCAAATATTAGTTTTATATTTATAACGGTTTAGAAAAAAAATCTGGAAAACCTATATTTTTACCAAAATTTTCTAAGTCCAAGGCCCATAACTCCGTAAAATATCAATGGACCGGAACCAAGCTCGAACTTGATCTGTAACTCATAGCAGTAGACTCACACAGCAAATATTAGCTTAATACCTGTAACTGTTTAGAAAAAAAGTCGGGAAAACCTATATTTTACCAAAATTTTCCAAATCCAAGGCACATAACTCCACCCCAAATCACTGAAAATGAACCAAACTCAAACTTGATCTGTAACTCGTGGTGGTAGACTTACATACCAAATATTATATAAATATCTCTTATAGTTTGGGAAAAAAATCAGGAAAACTGAGTGTGACGGACTGACGGACGGACTGAAAGACTGACGGAGTGCAAACCTAAAGTCCCTTCGGCAAAGCTGGTAGGGGACTAATTAATCACTACCTGGTCATACTTGCCAACATCAGATTATGCTCTGTTGGGTCATCACCCAATATTCAGGGATGTGGTGGCAGTTCATATCATGTAAAGCCATTATGCACACTTTCAAGAATTCTTTGAATAATTTCTGTACCATTTATTACCATAGATAAGGGGACAAGACCTTTTCTGTTAAGGTAATATGTACATAAATAGCAATGTTTCCAGATTTCGATAAAATTTTACATGCAAGTGCATTAAATGGAGCTGGATATCAAAGTGGAATGAAATTGTTTTTAGCTACATGTATATTCATGTTTGAAATATGAACGCTTGAAAAATCAAACAGTTATGTTGTATGCAAAATATATACAGAAAAATAATACAATAATCTTATCTAAATTGCGCTTTAATCAAAATGTACCCTACAATTTTTTCTGCAGAAATGAAAAGTTATAAACAATGAAATTTCCGTTTTAATGATGAAATTTTATATAGGGTCATCACATTCATTTCGCCAGTAGAAAAAGTTGAATATGTACAAATGTAGGATAGGCTCACCAAAAATGGATTTCTCTCGCTAAATCTGCTGTCAAAAAAGTATGTTGCAGTTAAAAGTTATGATTTTAGGCATGATTTGAATGATGAACCACTATATTCAGAAATATATACCACATAACAAACTCAGTAACCACATAAATAAATCATATCAGTATATTATAAAAATTGTTGGTTGCAGTTTGAAGCAACAAAAGCCAACGGTAATTGAAAGTGAAAATTCAAATTATTTTAGGTCAAATTTAAAGCAAATTTATGATGTTCTCAATACTGGCACTGGTTTACGCTCTTCTCACCGTAATGTGCTTTTGGCATTTTCAACTGTTTGTAAAATGTTTTTGGTGAAATAAATTATTAAGCGCTATTTGCTGTTAAGCTTAAAGATTGTGTTACTGTGTTACGTACTTGTTTTGTGGCGTGTCAAAGATCATTGGTTGGTGATGATCACATTGGAAGGTGAAAATGATGACACACGGCAAGTACAAAATGAACATGTATGCCTATATAGCTAGTCAATAGTGACAACTTAACCTTGACCAATATATGACTCCATGCTACATTTTTTGTACTTAGTATACATGTATATATTCTGCAGAAGTGAAATGTCATGGCATATGCCAGGTAAATCCTGCAATTTTATTGTATGCCATGTGTAAATACTAAATATCTTAATTGTTTCTGTTTGTATTTTTTGTATACAGTAGTATTGTTTCTCATTTTGATTTTGTCTTTTTTGTTTCCCTTTTTGTGGGGGGGTCTGTGGTTTTTGTCTATTTTTGCAACTAGTTTTGTGTGCTGCATATTCCATAGCTCAAAATACAGTACAGAAAGAGACGTACCATGGCAAATCACTTGGAAAGACATAACTTTTAATCCTTTAGACATAAAATCACAGACATACTATCACTGTGATAGACCTAAAAATCCATAAAACAGAGTGGGGAGGATTAAATTTCATTACCCATTTTGTACATTTTTTTGTACCTGTCATTACTTTGAAGTTCACCTGCTTAATTAGATTTTTACCTGTAAAACAGGAAATGTCCTGATAAAACTGTGGGTTTATTACCCCAATAAAAAGATTTTCCAGGAGAAAATTAATCCCCATCACTTTCCAAGACATTCCCACTATCACAGTTTTTAGTTATGGTATGCATCTTTCTGTATTGTATCATGTACACAGATATGACATTACTAAATTAAGTGTTTGTCTGTGTCCATCGACTGTCATGTAATGAATAAGATCATAGATGCACAGCTGTAGGTTCTTAGAAGCTTAGCTTACTTTACGTTGAGCTTTTAGAGTCGATGATACACCTGTACTTACACACATGTCATGTAACAGTCTTTCGGTTTTGTTTTGGTTTTCGTTGTTTACAGCCGATTGTAACACAACGAGTCGAGTCTGGGTTACTTTACTTCCGGTAAAGAGTATTGACATACCATGGGGAGTTTTCATAATGATGTAGTAAACATCAATGCCTACAGCTTTGAACACTTCACTCGTTAATGTATATAAAAAAATTTCATCAAATTAAATATGTAATCCCCTGTTGATAAAGGCAACTTATTTTATGAACTTCATATAAACTGTTAATTATGCAAAAGAAACATTCTTATTTGTGCAGTAATGCTTTTTTGTAATAATGTTTGTCAAACCCATAATACTCATGTGGTTGTACAATAAAATATGTGTATGTTTATGTTTTTATGTTTATATTAATTTTCGTTTATGGAATAATGATTATTCACATTGATCGAGTGGTGACACCGTTCATTTTTTTTTCCTGGACTGCTGCCGAGTCCCGAATGAAGCTATTTTTATTATAATTTCCTACTTACAAAGTTCTAGTCATGCGCTGAAATTATGGCTCCTTAAGCGTTATCTTAAACAGAGAAACTACTTGAATGTGTGAATGTTACATATTACCGACTTTTGCACAAGTGTCTTTTATCGAATTTAAATCATGTGAAATTCGCGAAAATTACTTCTTTTGTTGCAAAATTATCTACAAAACAGAAGAAAACATTTTTTTTCTCTAGTGGTTTTAATATGATAAGTCCCAATCTTTTGATCGTTGGTCCACTACTGATCACTACTGTGACAGGTGTCCCACACGTATCTGTTTTGCGGGCCACTGCTGTTTTCAACATTTATTAACGACATTGCAGATGTCTGCTGTAAGGCATTATCAGGTCATTATCAAAGGCATTTTGTCGACGACAAGTCATTATTATAATGCGCAAGTTCATCAACAGTTTTAGATAAGATCTTCAAATACTTTTCCAATAAGAGTCCAATGTTAAACTAACCTCCCTGTTGGGGGAATTAATCTGACGAGATGCGGACTTGCAATATCATTAAATATTGGTTGTTGTATTGGTAATAACATAATTAATGCTACTGCATGTGCAGATGACAAAGCTTTGATGGCTGACGATGAACATGAATTACAGTTATTATTAGATTTGGCGTGTCAATATAGTTCTTCACATCATTACAGTTTACAACCACAGAAAAGTGTTATAATACCAGTTGGAAGGAGAAAACAGAAAGATATTCACAGTTTTAAACTCAAGGATGAAAACATGCCCACTGTACAACAATCTTCGCATTTAGGAATTTTAATTAAGATCAACGCCAAGAGATAAAACTGAAACAGCAACAATCGAATAGAATATTTCTAAAGCTCGGAAAGCTGCGTATAGTCTTATGTCTGCTGGACTCCATCGCAATAATGGACTTGACCCTTGTACTTCAGTCTCCTTGATTAAGACATATATATATTACCAATACTTACATATGGACTAGAAATTTTACAACCGAGCCCAAAAGCCATGCTTATACTGGAAAAAATTTTGAAAAGTATTATTAAACAGATTTTATTATTACCAATCAATACTCCTGATGTAGTTACAACTGTTTTGACTGGAATTCTTCTGAATGAGGCTCAATTTAACTTTTTTTAATAATATATGTAGACAAGATCAAAATTCCATTGAGAAGTCTGTAGCCACACGTCAGTTATATATTTAGACACTCAGAATTCAAGTTGGTTTTCAAAGATCCGTGAAATTTTGGTGAAATATGACTCACAACATCCTATCATTTACTTGGAAAATCCTCCTACTAAAGAATTTTGGAAGAGACTTATTTACGATTCAGTTAATAAATATTGGACTATGAGAATTCTTGAAACATGTAACTTATATTCAAGCATTGATTTACTAAATTGGAATATTTTTCAACCTAACCGCTGCCATCAACTATTGCTATTGGATAGCTCTGCTGGTCCATCTGAGGAATCTATGTATATTGCTATCAAACTTAAGATTGTCACAGGAGTATATATAACAAAACATAGAAGAAAAGCATTTGGCTCAGAAGATAACGATATCTGTAGTTTATGTGATAATGGCATTGAGGACATTCAATACTTCGTATTAGACTGTATTTCTCTTCAATCAGTACGACAAAAATTTATTGAACTGGTAGATGATTTGCTACTTAAATCAGTTCGTTCATCCATCTCATTATTTTCACCAAAGGAACAGTTAAATATCATATTAGATTCATCATTTATAGAAAATATTTATAAAGCTAGGAGTATTGATATTGATCTCTCTTCATTTCCATATTCAAAATTGGAATCTATTACTAGAAAGAAGTGCTATGATCTCCACTTTATTGAATATATTATAGAAAAAGTCCGGACAGTATAAATGATTCTGGAATACTGTATTTTAGATTTTATATGAACATTGATGGTGAAGTATGTACATTTTAACTTTTAAAATAAGTATTATATTTTAAAAGTAGTGACGTTTTTATCCAATGTGTATATATACTGTACAGTAATTCGATGCATGATGGTGGAGGAAAATTGTTCACTTGGTTGGATAACTTTTCACATATGGTTCATGGTGTAATATTGGTGGAATATGCTATTTTTGATTTTACTCTGAAGATCAATGGTTCTAAAGAGGTTGTCCGAAAAAGGACGAAGGAAGATTTGGCGGTAAGTAAGCTAGATATTTGTAATAGGGTTGCACTCAAGGATTGTTGTGGCAGGTTAAGTTCCAATTGGTTCAATGGTTTCAAAGAGAAGAAATTAATGAAATTTAAGACGGACGCCCGTGAAGTGATGGCTAAAGGTAAGTAAACTAAAAAAAAAAGGCGTGAAGGTCAAGGACTCAATGTAACCAATAACCTTGGCCTTTATCTTTTTTTATCACTATTACTTTGAATTCCTCGAAGCATAGAAGCAAATAAGAGGTAATCGTCGAATGTTGATCTTCTCCGAAAATATTGAATAGGCATCAACTTTTTTTTTAACCTTATTATTCCGCTATTTTTGTCTAATCAGAATTGTTCATTTCAGGCGCGGATCCAGGGAATTCAAAAAGGGGGGGGGTTCCGATTTAGAAGTGAATAGAAATTTCACCGAGCGGAGCGAGGCGCGAAAATTTTTGGGGTATTTCTTAGTAAAGATGTCAGAAAAAAGGGGGTTCCAACCCCCGGACCCCTCCCTTTGGATCCGCCAATGCATTTAGGTTTCATTCATTAATGAAATTTAACAAAATAGTTATTTGAAATGTAAAGAAAGTTCCAGAGTATTCAAAATTTTTATTCCTTATGACTTTTACCACATTTTTATTTCAAAAACGTGAACTAATCCACATATGAGCTTTAAATCTGTTGCTGAATTCACAAAACACAGAAACTATGCAAGGGAGATAATTTGGTAAAATAATTTAACATAGATATCACTAGAGAAATTAACATTTCGCAATTTATCTCTCTTATTTCAATGGTGACCCCTAATTAACCCGAAAGCCATGAAATGGCTGGAGAGTTGTTTTAAAATGACAAGAAAAAATCACGTGAGGCTTCAAGCCTATTAACAGCTCTAAAAGATGATCTTCGTGCTTCCGATAAAATGTAGTGGGCAAGTTTTTTTTTCAAAATCGTATATATTGTATATTTAAGTTATATTTCTTCATTTTCTTGAGTTGAATACGGTGTTGTTATATTAAATTGAAAACAATATGCTTGTTTATCAAATTACTCGTTTTTTATATATTACGTCTCGATCGGATCAACGAGTCTGCCGCGCAGCCTTTGTCAACGATGAAACCTGCCTGTGACATGTGTGTTGCATATATTTATAGCAATGAAATCGACATGCAGACGAAATCACACAATCCGATTATTTTCACCGGTATTATGGAATGACTTAATACATTTCGGACCGAAACTTCAATTTTTTTCACAAGGAACTGATGTCACTTGAGGAACCTTTTTTAATTTTTTAATGATCTAATGAGACGGATTTTTTTAGCCTTAATAATAAGGTGGTCAAGTAGATAACTATGTCTAATGAGAAAGTCAGTATATAATTTGTGTTCACTCTCGCGTAACGAACAACTGTGAAACATACACTCCGTAATCAGGAGAAGCTAGAATATTACTGCCCATGTTAGGGAAATTGATAATTTTGAAATTAAAATCGCCCCTTTGATGTTAATTTAAGTGCAAAGATTACCATTTTGTCAAAGTCGAGATTCAAGCCCAAAAAGATGTAGAGCTAGTGGTTTCTGTCATTTCCTTTATTTATAGTTCTGGAAGATACCAGTGGTATCTATTTAGCAAAAGATGCGTTATTAATGGAAAGAACATAATCAATGCACTTACATGTATAAGTGAGATTGAGTAAAGGATCTAGCATATTTTATTATATCATCTTTTGCGAGTCCCTGAAGAAATTCAGTCTCGTGAGAACATAAAAACAAGTCTGTGAGTAGAGGAGCACAATAACGGCCCACTGGTATACCAACTTGCTATTGATAAAATACTGCAACCATGTTTTTCATCTCAGCATACTTTTCCCTTCACATTGTGTTTTTCATAATCCTAAAATAGTGTATTTCATCCTTCATATTTTTTTTGTGTGTATTCTTTAATGTTTGGCGGTATTCTTCAGTATTGTTTGGTGTTCTTCTGTGTTTTAATGGATCTTTCGTAGATAAGCAGATTATTTTTTTCCCATATACACTATGCACGGAAATTTTGTTGAGATAGGCTTTTTTTCTAATGGACAGGATCAGGGCCTGATTATTTTTTCAACCAAGATGCTGGTCAGAAAATTTTTTGGGCAAAAACGGGGACCAGAAAATTGTTTGCCCCCTCTGAAAATCAAACGGTTCGTGCTTAAGTGGTCCCTTGTAAAAAAA
>MJUU01010038.1:21019-35435 GCA_002080025.1 Modiolus philippinarum | reverse complement strand
AAATTTTCCAAGTTTGTTCCGAATGAACAAGTAGTTTCAGCAGCTGATGATGACTGAAAGTGTTTTCCCATAGCGTCCATTGTTTCCCCGTAGTGGACATCTGGGATAAAATCTTTAACAAGGGATCCCCAAAAGTTTTGGTGACCAAGTTTGGTTAAAATTGGCACTGAAAATATCTTTGGAAGTGTTTCCAATAGGTCAGATGCTAAACTATGTTCTTAGCTTGCAGCCATTTTGGATAAAGCGGGAATCTGCAATATTACCTTTTCCTTGAATCCACCCTAAGACTACTGTGATCGAGATTTGTCCCTACTGGCACATCAGAGTAAACTATGCTCCCCTCTAGTTGCCACAATAGATAAAGCCTGATATGACGACCATGTTTGATAAAGCAACACCTGAACAACAATTTTTTGTCCATCTTAACGAAGTTGAGGAGACTATTTGACTTCCATGTCCACAATTAGGGATATATCTTGGTAATTATGAATGCTAGGCCCGTGATACTTTGCATGAGATGAACCATGGGCTATCCAACAGCCCCAGGGAAAATTAGTTCACTTTGAGCAATATTTTCCGCATGATCGACTTATATTCTTACGTCCGAGTTCATATCTCAGTAGCTGTTCCGTGTAGCACTCATTAGTTGTCCTTGCCTGTACTGGATTTGACCTCCTATTTCGATAATTTGGTAATCGGACGGTTCTGCTTTCTATTTTTGGATTGTGGCTTTCCGTGTGATATGATTCTAATGCTGATGAGGACATGGAGGAGAGATTACTCCTTGAAACACAGCATAACAAAATTTAGCGTTTATTATGCAACTTTGGTATTTTTGTACTTTGAAACCATTGGGCCCGCGATGCCACTGCTGGTGAACCAAAGGTCCCCGAGGATATGCATCAGCCCAATTGTAACGGGATTATTTGACGTGAAAACATTTTTATAGAAATTTACTGTTTTCAATCAAAATTCTAACCCCGTAAAAATTCTAAGGCTTCATTCAGTATATTGCACTCGTTGGATGTCCTTTGTACTCGAGATTTGGCCTAGTCGGTATTTTTGGTAATCGAGTACTTCTTTTTTTACTAGAGTATGGCTTTCCATATGCTTTGATTTTAATGCTGCTGAGGAGAAGTAACTTACTGAAATATGTATACAGCATAACGAAATTTACTGCTTATGATACAACTTGGGTATTTTTGTATTCTCTACATGGTAGGATGATCAAACCTTGCATCGGTGCATGCATCTTTGATTGTAGAACAGAATCCCGACAAAATCAGGTCACTTTTACCTATATTTTCTGTATGATCGACTGACATTCAATTTTACATTCGAGTTCATTTTCAGTAACTTTCAGGGTAGGGTCATCAAAGCTTCATGAGCATGCATCTTTGGTGGCAGGTCAGCATCCAGGGAAAATGCCACTTTGATCCCCCTGTTTTCCGCATGATCGACTTTCATTCAAGTTTTCGTCCAAATTAATAGCTCAGTAGCTGTACATGGTAGAACATTGACGGATCCAAAGGGGGGGGGTCCTGGGGTTGGAACCCCCTTTTTTTCTGACAATCATGTATTTTTTAATGAATATCTTGATGTTTTACTAAGAAATACCCCAAAAATTTTCGCACCTTGCTCCGCTCGGCGAAATTTCCATTCACTTCTAACTCGGAACCCCCTTTTTGAATTTCCTGGATCCGCGCCTGTAAAAGCACCTAACCTTGCATGTAAATGCTGTTTGCTTGTGGACAAGTATCCGGGTAAAATTATATTATTTTGACAACCCTCATGAACGACTTGTTTTCAAGTTTACGTCTGAGGTCATATCTCAGTAATTGTACATAGTAGGAGCACCTAACCTTGCATTTGCATGCATCAGCATTCAGGAAAAATAGTACACTTTGACCTATATTTTCCATATGATCAAATTACATTCAAACTTACGACATAGTTCATATCGTAGTAACTTTCCAAGGAAGGATAATCTAACCTTGTATACCCATGCATCTTTTGTTGTAGGTCAGCATCCAGGCAAAACTAGAGGCACTGCTGAACGCAGGAGGGTCCCGCAATAGGCGGTCACTTCCTTTGTACCAAATTATCAACATTTGTTTATGAAAACATTTTAAAATTAACGTTCTGTTTGGGATTTTGTTTTGGAAATACTCCTTTTTATTTATTTTAATTCTGCAATTATATTGTGGTTGAGATTTTAACCCCAGTGAAATGAATTGGTTGCTTCATAATCATATATATACATGTACAATTAAAATATAATACCTGCAAATAAGTTTCTCTTTTCTAGCAAACGAAGTCTAAGTGTAGTTGATAAATCAAGAGACAGATATTATCCTGGTTCTGTACATATTGAACTGAATTATCTTTAGCTTACTACATAAATCTTTAAATTCTTAAATTGTTGATTACTGTACAGTTAAGTTCACTTCTTACCTAAAAATAGATTTTTCGATACAACTCATCATCATGAAGCTTTACACCAAATATCAAATTATTCTCAGTTGTAGAGGCTAAGAAAACTTTGACGAAAATTTTCATCCATAGGGTGGTATCATAAAAAGTTAAAGTATCGGCAAGCAGGAAGTAGTAACAGGGCAAACCTGAAAATAGCTTACACGATACAACTTCATCATCATGAAGCTTTACACCAAATATCAAATCATTCCCAGTTGTAGAAGCCAAGAAAACTTTGACGAAAATTTTCATCCATAGAGTGGTATAATAAAAAGTTAAAGTATCGGCAAACAGGAAGTAGTGGCACGGCAAACCTGAAAATTGCTTACACGGTACAATTCATGCAAACCTGAAAATTGCTTACAGACCAAATATGAAATCATTCCAACCTGTAAAAGCCCAGAAAACTTCGACCAAAAAAATTGTTGGCGGACAGACGGGCGGACGAACAAGGTGAAAACTATAGGGCACCCGCATCTCGATGCGGGGCCCTAGTTAGGCCAAATTGACCTATATTTTTTTAATGATCGACTTACATTTCAAGTTTATGTCCACGTCATATCTCAATAACTATACATGGTAGCATCATCTAACCCTACATGTATATGCATCATTGATTGTAGGTCAACATCCAGGTAAAATCATGTCACTTTGACCTAAATGTATATTTTACTCATCATCAGCTTTGATTCAAATTTATGACGAGTTCACATCTCAGTCAATGGACATGGCAGGATCATCTAACCTTGTACGGCATGCACCCCATGTGGTAATGAGGCTTTTGTTACCATGTGCCATATAACAAGACGGACTTTGTAATCGTTGACTACTCATTTTTGTTTACTTTGGCCACTCAAACTATTGTGGATAAATTTTTTCAAAGAAGCCAAGCACTTTAATGGAGAATTTTGAATATATATATGTGTTAATGATAAACTATGTTTCCTGCTGGTTGTCATCTTGGGTATAGGAAGAACAAGAAAGAACACCCTTTTTACAGAGGACCACCTAATAACTACTGTGATCAAGTTTATTGGTTCCAATTAGCCTAGTAGTTGTAGAAGAGAAGATTTCTGAAAATAACTAATATGTGCTTTGTGAAACACTTAAAGGGTTCATTGTTAAACTATGTTCACAGCCTGCAGTCATCGTTGTTGTTGTTGTTATCGTAGATTCCGACACTATCTGAGTGCACAGTATGACGTGTCACACTAATATTGGATGATGTATGGACCTGCTGCATACCATTTCTGGAAAGGACCATCTTAGGAACATTATGACTAAGTTTTTTTTCTGAGATCTTTGAATGTTTTCTGAAGGGTCAAATGTTAAACTATGTACCCCGCTCATGGCCGTCTAGGATGAGGTATGGACCTACCAGAAACTGTTTTGAAAGGGAACATCAAAGGATCATTGTGACTAAGTTTGTTTGTAGTCGGACAGGTAGTTTCTGAGAAGAATTTTGGTCTTATGTTCATCACTGCCAGCCACCTTGGATGTGGTATGGGCATGCCAGATATATCTTCTGGAAGGGACCATCTACCGAAGGACCACAATAGTAAAGTTTGGTTCTACGTGGGCAAGTAGTTTCTGAGAAAAAAAGACATTTGATGTGTCCAATGCTAAAATACGTTCCCTGTCGGCAGCCATCTTAGATGAGGTATGGAAACGCCTTTTTTGGAAGGGACAAGCTAAGGATCATTATGAACAAGTATGGCTCTAATTGGACTAGTAGTTTCTGAGAAGATCTTTGAGTGTGTTTTCATAAAACCTATATTAAGCTTTGCTTCAAATTTGCAGTAATCTTGGATGAATTATGATAATGCTGATAAGATTTTGAAAGAGAGCCTCAAGAACTATTGTGACCAAGTTTTGTTCAAACTTGGTTTCAGGAGAAGATATCTTTAATTGAAAAGTTTACACTGGACAAATGGACTGATGGACAATAGAGTTGCCAAAGACTGTAATAGCTCACCCTGGCTAAAAGAAAACTAACAAAAAAAATCAACAAACACTAACAACGAATCAGGTGTACATACAATTTTTTCAACAACTACAAACTTAGCAAAATCTGAGTCAAAAAGGGACATAACTCCCATAAAAGTTAGTCCATCAATCCAACAAGACGATATGCACAACTATGCACAATGTTCAACAATCCTGGGAAAGTTTGGTTGAAATCCAATGGAAGATGTGGGAAAATTAGCGTCCACAACTTAATTTAGGAAAATTCTAAGTAAAGCATAGAAAGCAGCCACAGACTGTCAAGCTCACCTCGTTGTACAGCATTGTCGTATGTTGCACGTAAAGAGGAATGGACTATAATCATTCTTTTTAACAGATTCAGTCATGCATAAAATGTAGTTCAGACCACACCCAAAGCATTCACTGCAGCTGTTATCCAAAAATGTATCATGCATACCAATATGGTAGATGTAAGACATGGCAGTGAGCGGGAATGGACTTTAACCATTCGACCTAACCAATTTGCTCATGCGTAAAATATAGGTCACAGACAGCATCCAAAGCATGCATTGTAGTTGTCATCCAAAATGCATCATACATACCAATATGGTTGATGTAGGACATTTCAGAAAGGGGGAATGGACTTACACCATTCTACC
This sequence comes from Modiolus philippinarum, assembly GCA_002080025.1. NCBI lineage: Eukaryota > Metazoa > Mollusca > Bivalvia > Mytilida > Modiolidae > Modiolus > Modiolus philippinarum. The sequence goes on along the minus strand of MJUU01010038.1, from coordinate 30,336 downwards.
TTACCAAGTCGCTCTTGTGCTAAATATAGGTTACTGACAGCATCCGAAGCATGCATTTTAGTTGTCATCCCAAAATGCATCATTCATACCAATATGGTTGATGCGGGACATATCAGTAAGCGGGAATGGACTTAAACCATTATACCTTACCAAGTCGCCTATGCGTAAAATGTAGGTCACAGACAGCATCCAAAGCATGCATTGCTGTTGTCATCCCAAAATGTACAATACGTACCAATATGGCGTGGGTCATGTCAGTAAGCGCTCTTACCAAGTCGCTCTTGTGCTAAATATAGGTTACAGACAGCATCCGAAGCATGCATTTTAGTTGTCATCCCAAAATGCATCATTCATACCAATAAGGTTGATGCAGGACATATCAGTAAGCGGGAATGGACTTAAACCATTCTACCTTACCAAGTCACTCTTGCATAAAATGTAGGTCACAGACAGCATCCGAAGCATGCATTTTAGTTGTCACCCCAAAATGCATCATACATACCAATATGGTTAATGTGGAACTTGTCATTAAGCAGGTATGGACTTTTAATCATTCTTCCTAACCGGACGCGGACAAAGACGCCAACGCTATGGGTATCACATAAGCCCCCCCTCACATCGTGAGGTGAGCTAAACTAGAGGCTAGCATGAGCCTGTATCCCTCACCTGGTGACTTTTTATTCATTGTCACAAAGAGACCATCAATTATTTTCCATACTTAATACATAAGTTCACCAGATGTTAGAGTTTCTGAGAGGATATTCAAACATGTTGTTACCTTTAATGAGGTACAAGCACAAAAGTCACAAGCTTTGCAGGAAACCACCCAAGGACTATTGTGACCAAATTTTGGTTTCGATTGGCTAAAGTTGTTTCAGAGAAGAAGCTCTTTGAATGCATATCCCATAGGGTCACTATGTTAAACTATATTTACCCCCTGGGGACCATCTTGGGTGAGGTACGAACATAAAAATCACAAACTTTCAAGGGGACATCTAATGGACTATTGTGACCAAGTTTGGTTCCAATTGGCTCAGTAGTTTCAGAGAAGATCTTTGAATGCATTTCAAATAGGGTCTTTATGTTAAACTATATGCGTCGCTGGCGGCCAACTTGGATGAGGTACACACATAAAAATCACACAGTTTGAAGGGGATCACCAATGGACTATTGTGACCAGGTTTCGTTCTGATTGGCTCAGTAGTTTCAGAGATGAAGATCTTTGAATGCATTTCACATAGGGTCTTTATGTTAAACTATGTGCCTTGCTGGCGGCCATCTTGGATAAGGTACAAACATAAAAACCACAAACTTTGAAGGGTATCACCAATGGACTTTTGTGACCACGTTTGGTTCCAATTGGCTCAGTAGTTTCAAAGGAAAAGATCTTTGAATGCATTTCCCAGAGGGTCCTTATGTTAAACTATGTTCCCCGCCAGGGGCCATCTTGGATGAGCTGTGATATTGCTGAACATATGTAGAAATTGTAGTCCTTGATAAGCTTAACACTTTTGCAATTCAAACTTAACCTCTATCTCAATAGTTTTTGAAATAAAAGTAAAAACGTAAAGAAATCGTGAAAATTTGAAGAAAAAGGGGTTATAACTCCTATATGGGTCATCAGATTTTCTCCAAAATCGCAGGACATGTAGATCTTATTATGCTGACAATTTTTGTTATTAAAACTTAACCTCCATCTTCTATCATTTTCAATATATAAGACAAAAAGTAACCAAAAAAAAAAAAATAATTAATAAAAATAAAATAAACAGCAATTTTGTGGAAAAGGGGCAATAACTCCAAGACCAGTTATATCTCATCATGCTAGATCAATTTTACCCCCCATGTCAGATTTTTGATATCTGTAACAGATTTTGAGTTATTTGCAAAAAAAAACACAACTGCAATTTACCCCTATGTTCTATTTTTAGTGACAGCTGCCATGTGTTGTGGTCTACGGACATAAAAATCATAAACTTGAAAGTGCACACCCTGGTGATGATTCAGGCCAAATTTGGTTAATGTTAGCTGAGTTGGTTTAGAGGAGAAGATCTTTGAACAAGAGGCTCTCAAGAGACTGTATCACTCATCTGGACTCTGGCTTACATTGACAGTCTTTGTTAACTGATCTAAATTAAACCATGGTTCTATTTTGTAAAGTGGTCTCAGCAGACAAGACCTTTGAAAATATTTCAGTTGGGTTCAAGTTTGGTTCTTTTTTCTGCAGGGAAAAACCAAGGGCTTGTGACCAAGTTTGGTACCAATTGGCTAAGCCGTTGCAGTGAAAAAGATTTTTGAATGTGTTTTCCCATAGGGTCCAATGTTAGCTGGCATCCATCTTGGATATAGCCCCTAAGGACTATTGTGGGAAAGTTTGGTTCCAACTGGCTCAACAGTTTCAGAGTAGAAGATCTTTGAATGTGTTTTACCATAGGGTTCGATGTTAAAACAATGTTTTCTGCTGACGGCCATCTCGGATATAGCAAGGACCTGAAAAATGTTTGTAGGGGACCACCCCAGGAATATTGTGGTCATGTTTGGTTCAAATTGGCTCAGCAGTTTCAGAGGAGAAGATCTTTGAATGTGCTCCCCATAGGGTATAATGTTAAAACAATGTATCCTGCTGGTAGTCATCTTGGATAAAGCTTTGACCTGAAAAACACCTTTTTTGTAGGGGACCACCTAGGGGCTATATTGTGGCAAAGTTTGGTTAATCAGCTCAGCAGTGTCAGCAGAGAAGATCTTTGAATGTGTTTTCCCATAGGGTCCAATGTTAAAACTTTGTTTCCCGCTGGCAGCCATCTTGGATATAGCACAGACCTGAAAACCCTCTTTTTATGTAGGGGACCACCTAAGGGCTATTTAAGACAAGTTTGGTTCCAATTGGTTCAGCAGTTTCGGAGGGGAAGATCTTTAAATGTGTTTTCCTAATAGGGTCCAATGTTAGAACAATGTTTCCCACTGGCAGCCATCTTGGATATGGAGCAGTCGACCAGACCTGAAAAACATCTTTTTTGAAAGGGACCACCTAAGGGCTATTCTGGCCTAGTTTGGTTCCAATTGGCTCAGCAGTTTCAGAGAAGATCTTTGAATGAAAAGTTTAAGCCGAATGGACGACGGACGGACAGCATTAGCCAGGTGAGATAATAAAATTAATGGATGGACAGACGACAGATGGCGAGTGATGGCAAAAGTTCACATGGCCTAGCTTTTGCCAGGTGAGCTAAAAAGGTGTATAACTCCAACAAAAATTGGCCCATCAATCCCGCGACACAATATATGCACAACTAGGCATGATGGTCAGCTATCCTGTGAAGTTTGGTTGCAATCAATGAAAGATGTAGGAAAATTGGGATCCACAAACTTGATTTTGCAAAATTCTAAGTCAGAAAGGGGCATAACTTCAACAAAAATTAGCTGATCAATCCGGCAAGATGATATGCACAACTAGGCATGAAGGTCAACAATCCTGTGAAGTTTGGTTGAAATCCGTTAAAAGATGTAGGAGAAGTGGCGCCCACAAACTTAATTTTGCAAAATTCTAAGTCAAAAAGTGGCATAACTCCCACAAAAGTTAGCCGATCAATCCTGTGAGGATATGCAAAACTAATCATGAGGGTCAACAATCCTGTGAAGTTTGGTTAAAATCCGATAAAAGATGTAAGAGAATTGGCGTCCACAAACTAAATTTTGCAAAACTCTTAAGTCAAAAAGGGGCATAACCCCGGCAAAAATTAGCCGCACAATCCTGCGAGAGCATAATGCACAACTAAGCATGATGGTCAACAATCCTGTGAAGTTTGGTTGAAATCTGATGAAAGATGAAGGAAAATTGGCATCCACAAACATTGTGACGGACGGATCGACGGACTGGCAGACAGACTGACGGACAACAGACAGGAAAGACAATCAAAGCATGGAATGCTGTTAATGCAGGTTCCTGGGTATTCCCAGAAGTCCTGTAATTATTACTGTTTTGCTGAAACCTTGGTATGTATTTTTTTTCAAGAATTAAAGTCCGAAGTTTTCCTTCCCGGTTTGGGTTGTCTTTTCAGTTTTTGTATGGGTTGTTGACGATTTATTTAAAACTCTATTTACATTCCATTGCCTTGTTCCTCTTTTTTTGGTACATGCAAGTATATTCCAAACAAGTGGTACACTCGTTGGCTTGTTTAAATGTTGATATTTCTAATTTTTTCATGTTTACACTTTGATGACTATTTGACTGTGATTAAAACAATTACTTGTTTTCATGATTACATTAATATTCACTAGAACGAGACCTAAAGGAACCACCTGTAGAGGATTTTACTGATAACAGCCTTATCACAGTAGAGCGGGTCTTTCTCCCAACCTAGAAAAAAAGTTTTGTTTACTATCAAACGTTTTTTTCTAGGCCGAAGCACATTGGGGACAACACCTTCCAAAACATATTGAATGGGTTGCAGACTTCTTCTTATGATGGATCTCTGGTAGAGCGTTGCATATTTGTATTTTTTATCTACATGCACATCGTTTTTTTTTTCTGTTGGATCAAATCACTGGACGCCCAAATGCTTTTAGAAATAATTATGTATATATATAATTTAATCAGGACCCTCCCAAGTTTTCAACTGACGTTTTTACAGCTGACTTTCGTGATCTAGCATGGAGTGTTTTCTTATACCCGACTATGATTTAATTTGGACATGACAGATGACAACGTCTCGCCTTTCGTGAACGTGTTCTTGGCGCTGTATGCTAACAGATTTTATCTCTGTTTCAACACAACGTTATAAATGAATTACTACAAAAGAAGGAATCACTGCAAATGATGAAAATTCAGCAAGCGAGCGCTTCCTCCTGTTGTATCAAATCAGTGACAGTTTGGGACCTTCGTGATGGTTCTTTGTGATCCAGTACAAGTATACAAGTGTTGTACTTGATTACGCTTGTGATTAGGAACGCTGTCGGAGATAAAGTTTAAACCTTCCGCGCTTCATTGTTGACACAGTTGAATTATTCTAAAATTTAAATGTATTTGAAGTATTCCAGAAGGAACATTTGTTGTAATTTCGGATTATTTTGAAACTTATTTGACCCTTATTTACAACGGTGTATGTCATGCAGGCGTAATTAAGTTTGGCCATTAATAGATATACAAAACAACGTGCCACCCGTCCGGATAAAATTTAAACATACAAGAAATTTGATTCATCCTTTTTTAAGGTAGAGTAGACGTCAAAATAACCATTAAAAGGTTCAAAGTCATATATATTGAGAAATACACACATTTTTACGAGTAACAACAGCGAAAGTATCCATTCATAAAAACTTGTAAAATCATAGCGCACCGCAGGAAATTTTTATGAATGAACCGAATCGTGAATTTCGAAGATCAATTTAAGTCCTCTGAGATTAAAAAAAAAACATTGTATCTTTTAAAAGATATTAAATAAATATAATACACACATAAAACAATGTAGTTGATCATGAAATGGACACTGTATCGCCACACGAATGGATTATTTTTTGTGCCTTCGTATGAACAACTGGTTAGCCGAACGCGTTTTTAAAGATAGTCTGGATCATAATTCTGACTCTTTTCATATAAAGAAGTCTCCTAAATGTAAGAGTCTGGTTGAAACAGACTATTTTCAAGATGGCTTTTACCTAACAGCTACATGACAGAGACCCTGCCTTAAAAACAATATGTCTCCCCCTAGAGAGAGAAATTACATATTTAATACAAAGACATCAAAACTAGCATACCCTTTACAGGTCATTGTATGGGATGTAATTAGCAACTGGACAAAGTTATTTGTAAATATATTTATTATATAGAAAAATGAACAACTAATAACAGAATAAAGGAATGAAAACTGTACTAAATTTGAATGATAAAAATCCATTCTATACAAATAAATTCAGATTTAAAAAAAGTCTGATAACAAAATACTGAAGTAGAAGTTAATTTGATATTATGCATATTTTACCCTTAATTATAAAACACACTACAGGTATTTATATTGGACGGATAAGTACACTAAAATTACATACACAGAAAAAACATGTACAAATTTAACTAATGATACAAGCATTTAAGGTTATACATTTTTACTGACAGAAATTATATCTGAAAACCTGGGCACGGAATCGGTATGCAAATCAGTCCAGACATTTACGATCTTTATCAAGCAATAATTTAGCAAATGCATAATTTAACATGTATTTGTTTAATGCAAGTAAAAGCAACTGTAATATTAATTAATTGGGTAGTTCCAATCCAAAACAGGCGATTAATTTGAAGGAAGATCAATGTCATGCAAACCATAGTTAGTGATAACTAGACCAAAAAAAGAAATTATAGAGTCACTTTCTAAAACACAAATATTAGAGTTATAAAATATAGTATTTATTAAAATGATTTACTTGATGTAACATCAGCGTCATACAAATTAAGGCAATTATCGATGTTATGCACCAGAGTCAATCATCCATAAAATATAGATCATGGTCACTTAATTGTTGAATAATAAGGTTCATACAAGGATGTAAATATTAAAGTATTATTACAAGAATGTCATGGAAATTCTTTTTTTGTCATCCAAACATAATCTGGGTACATTGTAAAATATATAGTTTTTTTCATCATTAAGCATAATCATAATACATAAATAAATGGAATTTATGGAATTCCAGTAGTGTCCCAGGTTGTATATTTAAGTCCTACAAAACGATTTCATTGGTAGTATAGTACTATTGAGTGTTGCCTACAATATGGTTCAAGGTAACGTCCATTATGTAATATCATTCTGAGGCATATTTTAGATATTGCATGGCAAAAATAGTAACAGTATACCCGATACCATATCACATTATTTGAAAGAATTTTAAGGAGCATAACTCAAGAACCACTCTCTCTTCTGAACATGCTGAGTTTAGAGGTAAGCAATTGACACATTAATTTTGAAGATATGTAATTTTGTTCACAAGTTATAAGTGAACCCAAAATTGAGAAAATTTTGAAGTTTTTATAAGGGGATATAAATGTAGACCATTAATATATACTTTGAACTCCTAACTGAACTTGGTCTGAGTTTTGTAGTAATTATCTTACCAAGTTTGTAGACTGTTTGTAATTTTGCTTACAATTTATGATTAGTAGGACCCCAAATTTCACAAGATTTCAGTTTCAACTAGTATATGTATCTCCAGTACAACTTGGATCTCTACACACAAAATCCCCCATTTCCTGACAGTTTTTGTGCTAAATAACTTACATACCAAGTTTGAAGTCATTCACAAGTTATCTGTCAGAAACCTTTGAGAGATGAAACAATACATGACTGAGGGCATATTATACCTACACTATATACAACAAGATGTGTTTGTGAAACACTACATATGCCTCCAGCACCAATTTTATTAGTGTAATAAATTTGAAAATGGAATCTTAACATTTTGGTTAGAGTTATCTTTCTTTACATCAAAATTTTTAAATTTTGACCTCTGTGACCTTGACTTTTGACCTGACCTAATTTTTTCTTGCATATTAATGTTTCTCTTGACTAGATATATACATTTGCCAAGTATGATAAGTCTATCCTTAATAGTTATAGCCAAGGTGCAAGTTTTGGATGCACAGACAGACACACACACACACACACACACACACACACACAGGACAAAAACAATATGCCCCGATTCTCAATCTGGGGGCATAAAAATAGTAATGGTGCATTTCATGATACCCTGCCACGTTTCACGAAATTTCTATGTTAAAAGGGTCATAACGCCAGAACTATGTGTACCACTGAACCCAAAATTACACTTGGCCTGTGTTTTGTGGTAAACAGTTTAAACAGTTACCAAGTTTGAAGACAGTATATTATTTCATTCACAAGTTATGAGTACAAAACCCTAAAATTCGCAAAATTTCAAAGTTTCAAGGGCCATAACTCCAGAACCCCTTGGACCTCTGAACCCAAAATCGAACTTGACCTGAGTTTTCTGGTAAAAAAACTTACATACCAAGTTTGAAGACAGTATGTTTTTTCGTTTACAAGTTGTCAGTCGGAAACCCTAAAATTCGCAAAATTTCAAAGTATTAAGGGGCATAACTCCAGAACCCCTTAGACCTCTGAACCCAAAATTAAACATGACCTGAACTTTGTGGTAAACAACTTACATACCAAGTTTGAAGACAGTATGTTATTTCGTTCACAAGTTATCAGTCGGAAACCCTAAAATTTGCAAAATTTCAAAGCTTCAAGGGGCATAACTCCAGAACCCCTTTGAGCCTCTGAACCCAAACTCAAACTTGACCTGAGTATTCTAGTAAACAACTTACATACCAAGTTTGAAGACCCTGTGTTATTTCATTCACAAGTTATCAGTCGGAAACCTTCTGGGGGACGGAGAGACAGACAGACGGACACACGACTGAGGGTATCACATAATACCTTGCCACTAAGTGTGGCAGGGTATATAAACTATTAATGTTAAAATAAATATCTTTTTTTAGTTTTTTTGTATAACTTGAGCAAGTCAGATCACAGTAGTAATTGTATTGTAATATGAGTAAATTATAAATACAAATACAGTAAATATTTATAATAATAATAAACAAAATGTATATGAAACAAATAACAGTTTGAAACATAAATATATTATACATGTAATACAATAAATAAACTGTGGACATAGGATGCTTAATTTGCACATTGATCTACTGCAGCAGCAATAAAAATAAAATATAATCTTTAACTGTGTTTACAATTTCCTTGGAAAAAAATGATGTGATCTTTCATGCATGATTAAGAAGCCAGGGCCACCATCTTGGCGTGGAATCGGTATGTACTCCCCAAGACGTAACTGCATGTCAAATATCAAGTGTCTTGGACTACTGGTATAGGCTGTACAAACTGCTTGCTAAAAACTTAATGTGATCATTCATGTGTGACTAAGGGGCCAGGGCCACCATTCGGGCATGGAATCGTATGTACTCCCAAAGACGCAAGTGCATATCAAATATCAAGTGCCTAGGACAACTGGTAAAGGCTGCACAAACTGCTTGCTAAAAACTTAATGTGATCATTCATGTGTGACTAAGGGGCCAGGGCCACCATCCGGGCATGGAATCAGTATGTACTCCCAAGACGCAACTGCATGTCAAATATCAAGTGCCGAGGACTACTGGTATAGGCTGTACAAACTGCTTGCTAAAAACTTAATGTGATCATTCATGCGTGACTAAGGGGCCAGGGCCACCATCTGGGTGTGGAATTGGTATGTACTCCCCAAGACACAACTGCATGTCAAATATCAAGTGCCTA
>MJUU01010037.1:70959-116423 GCA_002080025.1 Modiolus philippinarum | reverse complement strand
AAATTTTTTGTCGTTTCCGAGATATCGCGATAACAAATTTTCAAATGGCGGCCATTTTGAAAATGGCGGACGAAAAATTTTTTTGCCCCCAGATTTGTAATCAGGAATATTAAGGCTACCTGGATACCAAATTTCATCAAACTCTGATAACTTTGAGAAATCGACAAAATTAGGGGTCAAAAACGCGTAACCGGGGTCGCGACCCCAAAAATTTTTTTTGCATGACAAATCATCCTTAGGTTCAATGAAACATTTTCCCCCATTCAGAATTTTGATATCGGTTACGGTTTCTGAGTTTACCTGATAACAAGAAAAGCAGGGGGCGGGGAGATAACTCTGTTAGTAAAAATAAATTTCGTCCGGGCCCTGGTTTCGGAAGAGAATTTCCAACTTCCAGTTACTTCGCGAAGTTTCGAAATGATACGTCAATAATAATAATAATAATAATCAGAAGAATTACTAGAAGGTCTTTCCCCAGAAAGGGAAAGACCTTAATAAACAGAAGAAATAGAGAAAGGTCTTTCCGTCTGAAACGGGAAAGACCTTAATAATCAGAAGAAATACAATAAGGTCTTTCACTTGTGGTGAAAGACCTTAATAATAATCAGAAGAAACGTAGAATAACAACATGTCACCCCGACTACGTCTGGGGTGACATAATGAAGTAAATAAACAATGAAAGGATATGGAGTAAATGCAAATGAGACAAAGTCTTCAGATATATGGTACAACCAAGCCAAGGAACAACGCTTTCATTTTTGTTCTTGATCTTTAAGTCACCATAAGACCTTTAACAATAAGCTTTCTTCATACCTCATAGTTAGTTCAAGACGGCTCCTAGCACCGGTTTGAGCTGGATGTTTAGCAAAGCTACATTCATGTTTTTTTCTGGCCATGGATGCCTGATTCAAAGTCAATTTGAAGAGAATGTATTTTATTTGAATTAATTAAAGATTGATAATTAAAAATTGATAACATACGAAATGCACTTACATTTCACTGTTTGTCTTCTATTCTCAGATATAATTCCAATGTGAGAAATGCATGGAACATTATTATATTGTCGAACTTCTATAGAGTTTTCATATTTGTACGACAGCAATTCATGGATATGGGTCTCTATTTGCTTCTCTGCATGACTTTGCTATTGATATAGATGAATGTAATTACTTTAAGGTATGCCAGATTACTAGAAAATTGCTAGCAAACTTTCATATTAAATTTAATGTATAAATGAAATATTTCACCAAACTACGATATCATTGGCCTATATATGGATCGGCTACTGCATGATAATTTCATTTGCCTATTGTTTTTCTGATTTATTGAATTTTTTGTACATTGAAACTAGCTAAGTACAATTATTTAGTAGATATATATGTACACACTTTCTTTCAGACGCCAAGACGCCATCGTGGAAGGTAGAATGAATGTGTAACGATTGAACAGTTAAAAAGCACATGCTTATGACATGGAGCAAAGTTCTAAATAATATAAAGCAGTTTTCAAATTATCAGACGCTTGTATTTTATATTAATCTTGCAAAATTCTTAATTAATTTAAAATGTATTACATTTTTTAAAAATAAAATAGATTTCTTATGCAGTGCAAGAAGATAAGTGAAGAATGAAAATTAATGTTATCATCCTTTCTTTGTGCAATCAAAACGGTATTAACACATAGAAATAAAACTCTTACAACAACTGGCTTAAATGATTTGATGCAATTGATATACCTGTTCAAAATATACACGATTGAGGATGTATGTAAAAATTTCTAAAATCAGTTCGATGAAATAGCTTAATTTACTTTAATTTTCAAAATTGACACAATTTTCTAATCCTATTAAATCATTATCAAAAATTAATGGCAAAACACCATAAACGAATGGAATTAAGGTATGTCTATTTGTCAGATACATGCTAATGGAAAAAAGATTACTAATTTCAAAAGATCAAAATACCGGATAATTAACATGACTGCCTTAATAATGTGACAAAGTGTGGGTATAAAATGATGTTAATTGCATTAAAGTTATTATTTAAAAATAATGGTTAAGGCATGGTACACAGAATTGTATTTATTGTAATTATAGGGTCCGTGTTGTTCATCTGTATACAGTGCGTCTTAATTTTTCTTTTTTGTCCTGTACTGAAGTGGTGTCTTTGTGTCTAAGTGTTTTCGATGTTGCCGTTGTCCATTGATAGTACGTTCTATTGACTGACGGTTCGGTTCTTACTTACTATACACAGAAAGTATTCTTCGAAACATGCCAATAGTAATTCTGCCGTTTTTGAGTTGCTTTTTATCGTAAGTTCTTCTTGGTCTTAAGCGTCGAGTCTTAGAAACTATTATAATCATACTTACCTCATCTTTAGCATAAACTGCAATTTTCATCCAGGTGAATACAGTATACGCTGTGACTGAACTTACAATAGCTCCTATTATGGAGACAAGTATCGTGTACACTAATCCTTAAATGTAAAGAAAATTAAATAAGGATTTGACGTAATTCAACAACAAATTTTTCAAAAGTACCAGTCAAACATTTGAACGTACACAATTTTATTGCTGGGCGCACTCGATTCGTATGATGAATGAAAGACTTTAAATATCACATATGGAAGTACGTACTGTGTATAGTTAAACTTGTCAAGTACTATGTAGAGTGTCAGTTTAAAGAAAGCGATATGATTTAATGAATCAATCTCTGAATTAAAGAAAGTGAAAAACAAAATACAGCACGAGTATTATAACTTCCTGTAATCCTTCACATCATATTATGTTCACAATAGTGTCATTTTTTATATTTTGAGGGCTAGCAAGGTTTTCCTCACTCCATCCTTGGACACTTACAATCACTATTCACGTGACTTTGACATTTTCCCGGATTGAATCACCCACAGTGTGACGGGTGCTGTTAACAGAGCAGGACATGCTTACCCTTCCGGAGCACCTGATGTCACTCTCAGTTTCACTGGAGTTCACACTGTGAGTGCCTTTGTTCTGAATGCTGTGGTTTCTGGTTCTGTGCTTTGTGTCTGTCTGGCGTCATTTTTTTTGTGTCTAACGTCATTGTTTTCTGTGTTCTCGTTTTTGCCCTGTCTTTAGACTTCGATTTTTGTGAATTTCTCCCCTTTGTTCCTTCGGTATTCTACTGCCGTTGTTGGACACTTACAATCACTATTCACATGACTTTCATCCAAAATGTTATGGGTTTTGAGAATCAATATGTCTGTAGGAAAATCTGTTTTAATAAATGGAATGTTTTGTTTTTGCAATTCAAACTCCACACACGTTTGTGGTGTTAAGTAACTTAAGTTTAAACTGCATTTCAGATTAATATATACTCGAGGTATGTCGTCGCCATCGACCTAATTGCCATGATACATGTGTACGATGCCGTATAAAAAGTATAAAGATGAATTTATGAAGATATCTCACTATTGGAAAGTTTTTAGAAGTTTATGCATACTCAAGATCTGTTTATTAGATTAAGTAGTAGTACCATATTAAAATGAACCTATACACGGATAAAGGATCCAGTTGATTTAAAAAGACTTGCCCCTCGATATACATAACTTTTAAACATTATCTTGACACTTCATTTTTAGAGACCCGTATGTATGTCCATATGCCTCTTGGAAATCTGGATGAATCTACTTGAATTGTGTTAATCTAGAATACCTTGAAACCTGTAACACCGTATCTTGATTTGATCAGATGCTTACTTGATATACTAGCTGAGGTGTGAAAACCTAGCATTAGTTGCTGTTTTACTCATTTCACACATATTGTTCGTGAATGTTTTACCATGAAATTATTTTTAAAATATTGATTTACTAAATCAAAGTATTGATAGAATTCCGTCAACGACTTTCGGCATCCATGGAAGTACTTGACAGACATTCAAGATATTTCTCTCAGTCTTTTCAGCGGTTGGCGTGATATGGAAGTATTTTAGTTCATAGTGTTTCTCATTTAATTTGTTGTAAAGCAAACTACCCGTCATGAGTTATCACCATCGGCACATAAGATACTAGTATGCGCCAAATCATTATACTACATCAGGAAATTCAAAAATAAAATATTAACTACATATCAGTACATTTAGGTTTTCGAAGATTGCAAATTTGTAAACTTAAGTCTAGTAAGTGCAGGTGAGGATAACGCATTTAGAAACTTTAAAATCAAAACATATTTAATATTTGAGAACTGATAAATAACTGATAAAAATACAATAAGATCAAAATCTTGGAAGGAAATTCCACGAGAGATATATTACTTAACTGAACAAAAATTAAGAAGGTAAAATATTTATCAGTTTTCACAAAAGTAAATCATTTTTTTTTGTAAACTAACCTTCAATCGTGGCTCCTAGTTCCTCAGACGTGATAGCAGGCCCTGTGTCGAACATATCAATAAATTCTGTAAGTAACATTACCCACGCATGAAAACATATTGTCGTATTATTTTTTGTAAAGGTTAATAAGTGAAAATTGTGAAAAACTTCATTTCCTTTTTTGATGGAACCGTAAATTTTTTAGAACAAGTACTATTTCTTAAATTCAAATCATGCTGAGCATTTCCTGCTGTTGAGAGGACAGAAGTATAAAAAAAAATACATTTAAATTAAGCCGAAAACAAAAACCATGTTAAAACCTGTACAACAACAGCAATATTTGGTTAAACAAAACACATTAAAGCGGTTACTGGTTTAACAATCACGATAAAAAATGGTAAAGACAATTATTAACTTAATCGCTATTTTTTTTATAATTGCTGCTTCTTTAATTAACAATATAGTTTATTTTCAGGAAAACGTCAGAGCAATGGCTTCACAAGCTAGATTACAATGAGTGTATTCATAAAAAAAAAGGCAACATTTTTTTTCTGTTGTAGGAATCTTGTTACATGATTCTTTTCTCATTACATTGACTGTTATTTATCCTGAAAGCTTTGTTAAAATAATTTGCTTGTAAAAAACATACATTTTTGTGCAAACATATCGTCAGTTTTAAGGCCTGGTTCCTCGAACAAGACATTTGTAGACTCAGAAGTATGGGACAATTCTCTGGATACTGAAAATTATACAGAATGTGCATTAAATTTTCATTTCATATCAAAAGTAAATGCAATTGTATATTTGGCCTTTTGCTACGCATTGTTTGCTTTAGTGTTAAATATAATGCAAATAAGAACAGCTGAGATTTCAGTAAGTTTAGCTTTCTGCAGAATGCAAATTTGACAACTCATGTCTCATAAATGCAGATGAAAGTAAACCAATTGTAAGATAAAAAATAAAAACATATATTTATTATATGAGAAAATATAAATAACTTAGGGAAATACAATAATACCAAAATCAATAAATTGCGCGATTTATTAGTAATTGAATAAAAATAATGAAGGCAAAATAAAAATAAGTTTTTAAAGTGAAAAGAACAACTACCACTTCTTTAATTCAAATCATATTTTACTTTTTTTTTTGTTTTTAAGAGAACAGAAGCATGACAAAAATTCATGATGAGAACAAAATCTTTGCTCGCTAAAACCTGTACAACATCAGCATTATTTGGATAAAACAAAACACGTTCTAACTTTTTTTACAATCACGATAGTAATTGGGTCAAGACCAATATCAGCAGTTCACATAATCTGTATTTTTTCAACAGCTGCAATTGTATATAACATTATACTTAAGCGCACATGATGTCCCGCAACATAAAGGTTTTATAACTTAACAGACACAAATACACTGTGTTGTTGAGAAAAAAAAACGTTTGGCTCGTGGCTTTGCAAGCTCGATTAGAATTATTATTTTTATGAAAAAGGTTTAATTATTTTACTTTTGTAGATATCTTGCTTGATTTTCTGTTTCTCATCACATTTACAATTATTTATCAAGAATGTTTCTTGAGCTTATTTGTTTGAATATTTGGTAGGTACCAAACATTTTCACGAGCCTGTATCGCTCACCTGGCCTTTTTATTAACATAGACATTTTGTGTTAGAGAGTCCATAGTTAAACCATAGTTCTAATATGCCCAAATAGCTTAGGGGAAAAGACCTCTGTTTG
Organism: Modiolus philippinarum; assembly: GCA_002080025.1. NCBI lineage: Eukaryota > Metazoa > Mollusca > Bivalvia > Mytilida > Modiolidae > Modiolus > Modiolus philippinarum. The sequence continues at coordinate 110,344 of MJUU01010037.1, read as the reverse complement.
TGTTTCCAATATGGTAAAATTTACAGTCCATTGACCGAATATCTGCTCTGGAAAATGAGTTCGTACTCATCTGTATAACAGCAATTTTGTTGTTTCAACAGAAATACATATATTTCTAGTATATAAACCATCAGGTGATTTTCCGAATTCCCATGCAAAGGTGTCCAAAGCGCCATATTTAAATTGGCGCCCATGATTTCAGAAAATTTATCTTATCGTTGAAAACTCGAAACAATTTGACAGAAACAAAAATTAAATTCTTATAACATATTATACGTCCGAGGAATGGATTCACCTATATACAAGTACCGTACTTTTGTTTCTATGACAACCTGAAGTGATAAGCTGGTGACGCTCATTAAGCTCGTTCAAAGCAAATTGGTCAAAATCTGGTTTTATTTTTTATTTTTAATGCAATGTAAGTTAAAAGAAGAGACTTTATTGCCAAAATATACGAAACAAACATTAAACAAACTTAAACAAAGCAAAAAAGCCTGATTTAAATATGTAAAATCAAGCACAAGATACAAAAACAAAGAGAACTTTGTACATGGTTAAAAAAGCCCTGTCATCTAATACATGATCTCTCTTGTATGATTATATCTAAATCAATATCAAATTCAGTTCGATTCAGCTCATATGACATTGTTTGGTAAAAAAGGATCTCAAGCTCCCTCAGGATGTCAGAGTGGTAGTCCACAAGAAAGGTAATAAATTATATATTAATATTTTTATAAGAGAAATATTCTGCATGCATTATAATGCACAGCTGATACTGAGAGCATACATACTTTTTACAAAATTACGTAAAACTATGTACTTATGTACAAAATTTTAATAGAATATTTACAAATGCATCAAGCCGTCATTGTGAAACATTAACCATGCTAGTTTTGGATTATTTTCATTGTATTATTCTTCATCAGATGATAAATTGTTACCACTGACTCCATTGTTCTCGTAAATGTTGTGCCAATTCTTGTCACCTTCACACAAACAAACTACAGTACAACGTACATGACGTAATTCGGCTGCTTTAAAAAAAACACCGACCTGCCCAATTTAATGAATTAAAAATAAAAAGTACGGGACAAAGATATCAATCATCATTTTTCTCCACCCTCGACCATCTAGATTTGGTATTGCAGAATTTGGATACAGATAGCCAAGTTAAAGTTTGATATTCTGCTCGATTGAAGCACTGCAAAAGAGCATTCTGGGATGGGGTAGACGCTCATTCTGTGACCCTCTGTTGCAAGTACTGTAAACCGGGAAATTTTCGCGCCGTCTTTTTTTCACGGTTAATTGACAGGATTTAAGTTCTAGCAGTTTTGAATTCGCGCTGCCAAATTGTTGACCATTGACTTCAATAATAGAAAAGTATATGCGCGCCGTTTTATTTTCGCGTTTCCATTCCAAACGCGAAAATCGCGAAAATAAAACTGCCGCGAAAATTTCCCGGTTTACAGTATATTATACCGCATTTAGTTGCAAGTCGTGCTTATTGGAGATCAATTGCATATATGCGAGATATATTGTTCCAAATTACCTGTGATCTCATCGTAGGGACGTTTATTGTTCCAAATAACTTGTGATTTCATCAAAGGGACGTAGAGACAAGAGACAGCTAGGCGAGAGAAAAAAATGTGGATAGATTTGATTTGAATAGTTTCTAAGGTCTGACCTTTCACTGTTTTACAAAGCAAATTGTTGAATCGCAACCAGTAATAGCATGAAAGAGGCTAGAGCTAGAAGTTTAGTTCCAGATTACCTGCAGTGATATGGGTCGGTAACTTCGCCAACCTTTAGACAAATGCAACCAATCTCAAAAAAAAATATCAAATGAAAAGTGAATCAGTAGAACGTAAACATCAGTGTCAGGAGAATGAACAATAATGCGTTAAATTCAAGATGAATTAGCAGCAGAGGCATGAAATAGCATTCTTCACTGTCACTGCTAGCCCACAATTCTATGTAAGCCCTATCATTGATATCAGCCCTAAGAATAATCGCGGTCTCAAGAGAGCACGGATCATGACGTTGTAAGATAAAGCCTGACAATGGTTCGGTTGGAAACCAAGTGCTTGGGATACGAAAGTAGAAGTAAGCTAATCAGCTGTTGTATTTTGCCATGAGTTTGACGTTGTGGCTACTACTAGTCTGTGTTTTGAATACGAATCTATCCCCAAAATTACTTTTTAGCCTTTCTTTTGTTTTAGTCGATGAGATGAATAACATAGACTATCTACACCACCCTCATGAAAATATTGTTATATTTTATCGGTATCATGAAGTTTATCGGTGTTGAGTTCAAACACTATGACTTTGTGGAATAATATGTCATCAATTTTATAACCTAATCAGAAAACTGCTTCTTGGTATGGATCGAATCTGGAGATATTTGTCACAAGAATTCGATTTGATGTTTCTTTCGGATACATATGCTTGGCGACATTAACAGTGGTACTGAGCATCAACAGTAGAAATCCATCTGATAAGGAACCAATCGCCACATCTTTCATCACTTGCACATACGTTTTTCAACTGGCTTGTAACTTTACTTATTGGTCTTTTTCTAGCCACAATGCCGGTAATGGTACTGAATAAACACGCAGACTTCCAGTAAAGTTTGCTGAAGAAGATCGAGTAGAAGGACTATCATGTATATTTGGCTTTTGTCAAAATAGGTCCGTTGACGATATATTGCTCGTACCTTTTGATTTGACCTTTTTTTAGCACACAATGTGCCATTGAAGTTTGAAATGCCTTGCTTTTTACCAACGATGGTGCTTCTTCGACAGGCAGATCCCTTGATACAACAGAATAACATTTTGACACAACACGTCGCTTCTTTGTCGAAGGTTGCATGAGTTTAAATTAAACGTGTAATCTGTCTGAGGATCAATTACTTCGAAAAGTTTTGATTGGGTTTATACAAAATAAAACGCAAAACATCAGATCAAAACAAACAGGGCAAAATTGACAATTAAAACAATCCAATGAAAACAAGTAAGAAAATGACTAGCTACGACTCAAATAAAAAAAAACAAGGATATAAAGAAAAAAAAACAAAATGAGCAACATCGACTCAAATAGCACAATACATTGTCATTGAGAATTTACACAAAATAAAAAGAACAAAACAAAAATATTATCAATCAATAAATAAATGCAAAAAACTTATTTGGATTAGCATTTTATTGGATGAGATACATTATAGTTCCAAAAAATAAATCCTACACCATGCCCGGTCGTTTATTTATGGTCATTCAACTCCCATGCGAGCTGCATACTTTCTAGGAGACCTATGATCCCATCCCATCTTACTTGGCTTGGCTCTTCCGAGCTGGCACATCCCCTCAAGCGAGGTTGCTAATGTTATGTCGGGATAACTAAGCAATATTTGGGAGAATACAGAATTGTATCTTAACGTAGAACCCATTCTGAATTTCACAACAGCAGCTTCCACCAGTTTGTCTTTTAAAGTTAAAAACTACCCTTTTCTGTTAATAATAATTAAATAACACAACACGGAAGTTGCTGTTAATTTGGATTCTGCATATGCGCATTTCGACAACTTATGTCTCTTCTGTGCAGATAAAATCAAAATATCGGAACTCTACGTACTGAAATATGTGTAAAGACTGACAGAGAACAAATTATCAATAAAATCTAAATAGAAAAGCCAAAATTAGTTAAGGACAGAGCTATATTATAAGATAAGACGTGTCCATTACAAATCCAAACACACTCAACAGTTCACCAATTGGTCAGTCATATATAAAAAAATGTATTTATACGAACTATATCATAAATTTTTCATAATTTTTCAATATTTGTAAGTATTTATAGATACTATTAAACATATTTGTATTAAATTGTAACTGTGTGATATTATCCGGGTTTCGGTTAAGGCTACTATAATGTTTGGGTGAATACATCGTTTATCTTTTTTTACAAGTAGATGAGAGATAAAGTAACCAAGGCTAATCCATCATCAGGTACCCCAAGCCTGTATGGAGATAGCAATTATTAACTGAAATCTGTTGCCGCTAAGAATTATAAGATAAAACGTGTCCATTACCAATCCAAACACACCCAAAACAGTTTACCAATTGGTCAGTCATATATAAAAGATGTATTTATACAAATTATATCATAAATTTTTCATAATTTTTCAATATGTGTACGTATTTATAGATACTATTAAGCATATTTGTATCAAATTGTAACATACAGTTATGTTATCCGGTGTTTCGGTTAAGGCTACTATAATGTTTGGGTGAATACATCGTTTATCTTTTTTACAAGCAGATGAGAGATGAAGTAACCAAGGCTAATCCATCATCAGGTACCCCAAGCCTGTATGGATATAGCAATTATTAACTGTTATCTGTTGTCGCTAAATATTTCTGACGTATGGGGCACGACACCGGTAGTTTCTCTCTAAACAGAAAATATAAATGAAGATTTTTTTTGTCAGTGTTTTGCCACTTGTTCATTTGAAATATTCATTATTTATTTTTTTTATGTCTTATGGTTTATTTCAATAAAGCAGACGTTAAGTGATCTTTTATATTTTTGTGTTTTTGATATGCAATAATAGGTGGCCTATGAAAAATGTTGTTTGCTTCTTCATCATCTTGTTTAAATTTCCAGTGTTTATTGAAGAGCTGGGTTATATTTTGTTGTAAAATACTAATGGTATGTTTTTTTTCGAAAATGTCTTTGTGCATTGTATTGTTATGTCATTTCTCTAGGTGTCTAAGTTTTTCTTTTATAATTGGTTCGATTTCAGATCACTTGTAACCCTTCTTTATGAGGTTTTCAATGAACATTTCGACTTGATGTTCAAGATCCTCTTTATTGTTAGTTAGTCTAATAAATCTAGTGATTTCACCTAAAATGAATCCTTTGAAAACATACGATGGATGAGCTGAGGATCTGTGTAAATACTTAAAGTTTTCTGTTGGTTTTCGGTATATCTTAAGATCTAATATACTTTGGTTTCGAAATCTTTGTCCTTTAAATACAGTCACATCCAAAAATTCTAGGCTTTCATGAGCAATTTCATACTAGTATTTAAACTTGAGCAAAGTGTGGACAGAATTTGCTATTTCAAAGAGTTGAACGAGTTCATTTTCATTACCATTGAAAATGATAAAGTCATCATCTCTATAGATAGACAGTGAAATAATTTTGTTGCAGTGCACATATGTATTCAGGATTTCAGTAATTATTTCGAACATTCGAAGGTCAGTAAGAGGGAGATACTCCTTAGTTTTGAACATTTTTTTAAATTTAGATATTGCAAGTTTCTAGATAAAATCAGTTTCTTAGAAGATCTTTGAATTTTTTTCCCATACGCCCAATGTTTAAACTTTGTTTCCCACTGGCGGTAATCTTAGATAAAGCACGAATCTGAAAAAACATCTTTTTCTGCAGGGGACCACCGAAGGACTATTCTGGATAAGTTTGGTTTCAATTGGCTCAGTAAATTCGGGGGACAAGATCTTTGAAATTGTTATCGCATAGGGCCCAATGTTAAATAATGTTTCCTGCTGGCAGCCATCTTGGATATAGCATGGACCTGAAAATACATTTTTTCAAGGGACCACCCAAGGACTATTGTGGCCAAGTTTGGTTCAAATTGACAAAGTAGTTTCAGAGAAGAAGATCTTAAGACCTATTTTTATCGGGTACAATTTTAAAATTATGTTTACCACTGGCGGCCATGTTGGATATAGCCCGAGCCTAAAATAACACCTTTTTTGCAGGGGACCACCCAAGGACTATTCTGGCAAATCTGGTTCCAAATGGCTAAGTAGTTTCAGAGGAGATCTTTGAAAGTATTTTCCCATAGGTCCAATGTTAAAACTATGTTCCCCGCTGGCGGCCATGTTGGATAAAGCACAAACCTGAAAAAAACCATCTTTTTAGCAGGGGACTACCCAAAGACTATTGTGGCCAAGTTTGGTTCCAATTGGCTCAGTAGTTTCATAGAAGAAAATCTTTGAACATGTTTTCCCATAGGGTCCAATTTAAAAACTCTTTCTCGCTGGCGGCCATAATGGATATATCCCGAACATGAAAAACACCATTTTTGCAAGGTACCACCCAAGGACTATCGTGGCCAAGTTTGGATCCAATTGGCCCAGAAATTTCAGAAGAGAAGATCTTTGATCATGTTTTCCAATAGGGTCAAATGTTGAAACAAAGTTTTCCGATGGCAACCACCTTGACATAATGTGGTCCGTTTTTGCAAGGACCACCAAAGACTATTGTGGCTAAGTTTGGCTACAATTTGACAAGTTGTTTTAGAGGAGAGGACCTTTGAATGAAAAGTGTATACTGGATTCAAGCACGACCTACGGACGTCGGAAGAGAAGTGATGGCAAACGCTCACCCTGGCATTAGCAAGGTGAGCTAAAAAAAAAGAACAACAATTTTTGTAAACACCTACCTTCAGTTTGTAAACCTGGTTCGTCGGACAAGACGTTTGTAGACTCAAACGTCTGGTACAATTCTCTTGATACTGCAAATTATACAGAATGTGCATTAAACTTGTCATTTCACAACAAAAGTAAATAAATGGTATCACTACAGATAGCGGTTTAATTAAGCCAACAACAACTGGATTGTTAATTGTGCGCAGTGTTATACTCATTAGTTCCATATCAATCCAACCATAATTGAGGAGAACTACTACTATTCTTATGAGACATTTTGTGTTTTTATTTAAAGATACTGAGAGATAAAAATAGTATTGCTATGTTGAAAGCAGTTCGTTAGACTAACGATTTTACAAGCGTTCACGAAAGAATGTTTTTTTAAAACGGCTTCATTTTTGCATTTGTAGAAATTTTGACTAATGTTTTGTTTCTCAATATATACATTGATTGATTTTTACCCAGACTATGTTTAAGTTTATTCAATGAAATATTGTGGTTGTATAAAAAGGGTACAAAACATTTTCTGTTAACCTACCTTCAGTTTTGAGTCCTTTTGCATCTGATATCACATTTGGGTTTTCAGTAGTGTGGTACAATTCACTTGACTCTGAATAAAATGGAAATATAAAGCTTCTGTAAGTTGTAATATAATATACTGCAAATTTCGTCATGTTCTTCGAAATGTTGATTACATTCACAGCTGAATCAAGATACCCGTTACATTAGATGAGTACCTGCCGATATCATACCTTTATTTAAAAAACTTTATTATTTACTTCAGATAGACCGCTGTAATGAGTTTATCAAGAAAGCAATTACGAAATAAAAATACAACCTTAGATGCTAAACCTATATCTCTGGAAAGATGCATGTTGCAGATCGATTGTAATGACATGGCTTTGTTAACACAGCGATGCTGTGCTAGAAATTCATTTTTTTTTCTTCTCGTTCTCTTTATTTATTACAACCGATCGAAGAATGCTTGAAATGAACTCCTACAAATGCTATTCCCTTTATATTCGTAAACTTATTTAAAAAAGCATCTTCAATAGCTACATTCCCGTTATTCTGTTATCAGACACAAAAATCTGCATCTAGATATTGTTTGTTGGTTTTGAGATATGATGTGAGAAAAATGATTAATAGAATTATTATTATAATAAAAAATGTGCAGTTGCAATCGATGATAATTTAAGGTAATTTTAGCAGCTAAAGCAAACTGAGCCAACAAAATCAAAGGATGCAAAAAAAAGTGCATTGAATTTCATTTTGTGGCATTAACATATCAATTGCACCTATCAGCGGTATCTACAGTAATCATAATGAACATTTTCTAAGTTTTTTTTTTTGTTTTCAAAATATGTCATATTTGATATCTAAAATTCCTCCTATTGTATCCAAAATCGCCATTTAAACGTCTTGATTGTCTACAGACATTGATTTACAAGGTATTAGCGAAGAAACGGGTACCTACAATAAGGTTCAAATCTTTCCCTTTGCAATAATAATTCAAACATTGGCTTTGGTCATTTTCAAAATTAGGATCAGCATGTGACGTTATAGCTTGGTTTGGAACATCATCAAACAAACTTTATGAAAGACAAAATTAATAATAAAAAAATGTCTGACTGATACTTGTTATAAAAATGAATACCTTTATTTTCAGGTTAAAATCCAAATTTCATAAATTTGTTTCATGGAAAGGGAATGTCGTAGAAGAAGATTAATCAAATACTGGGAGATTTTTTGTCAAGTGTCAGACATTGTTGATTAAAAACTTGTGATATGAAACTAAGTGCATCGAAATCCAAGATCCTTACCTATATTTTCTAGTTAAGTAACAAAAGTATCATTAATTTAATGAATATTATTGGAAGAGAATAATGCACAAGCTCTTTTGATCAAGTAAGTGAGAACCAAACCGTCAGTCTAAAACGAACAATAAAAAGAGAATGGCAACGTCGGAAAAACAAAGAAACAAAAACAAAAAAGTTATGAATGTTCGACAAAAATTAACTTTCAAGAATTTTGACATGGAATGAATATTTCAACTACCTGAATGTTCGAAAAAAAATAGTTTTTAGAAATTTTCACGGAATAGATAGTTCAACTAGATGAATGTTTGAAAAAATTAGTTTTCAAAATTTTTATATGGAATGAATATTTTAACTACATGAATGTTTGACAAAAATTAGCTTTTAAGAAAATTTTTGCGCTGAATGAATAGTTCAACTACTTGAAATTTCGACAATAGTTAGTTTTTAAGAATTTATCAGAGAATAAATAATTCAACTATATAAATGGTCGACAAAAAATTGCTTCGAAGAATTTTACACGGAATTCCCTTGAAAATATCAGAATCATGACATCTGATATCCCATGATTGTTTTTTCATGGTATTTATCAGTGGCCATACAGCTCATTTAAATTAATCGCAGTTGGAGTTTAATATGTGTAATGGTATCAAAAGCCGAAAAGCCAATTATTTTTGGAAATTACAATATCTAAATTTTTGTAAATAATGTTGAAAACTAAGGAGTATCTCCCTCATGCAAAGCTCTGTCCTTAGCTGATTTTGGCTTTACATTTAGATCATACTGGTTTTTTGTTGGCGATCAGTTTGTGAAATATGTTTGAATTTATAGTCTTCCAAACGTTTAGATTTTATATGCACTGAAGAGACATAAGTTGTCGAAATGCGCATATGCAGAAAATAAATTCACAGTAACCTCGGTATTTAGTTATTTGTTACCACGGGGTCGATGCCACTGCTGGTGGACTGTTAGTCCCGAGGGAATTCACCAGCCCAGTAGTCAGTACTTCGGTGCTGACTCGAAAGCCGATTATTTTTGGAAATTACAATATCTAAATTTTTGTAAATTTTGTTGAAAACTAAGGAGTATCTCCCTCATGCAAAGTTCTGTCCTTAGCTGATCTTGGCTTTACATTTAGATCACATTGTTTTTTTGTTCTCTATCAGTTTGTTAAACATCTTTGAATTTTTTTTATGGTCTTCCAAACTTTTAGATTTTATCTGCACTGAAGAGACATGAGTTGTCGAAATGCGCATATGGAGAAAATAAATTCACAGTAATTTCGGTATTTAGTTATTTGTTCATTTACTCCATATTCTTTCGTAAAATATTTGAATAATCTTTCTGTAAAATATTCCCTTCGTGTTTTTTTTTGTTGTTGTTGTTTTTTTTTTGTTATTAGAGACAGTTGAGGACTTAATTCGATTAGTTTACGAAACATTAAGCCATTAGCTTATATTTGCTAAGTTTGGTAGTATGTTAATTTACTTAAATGAGCTACAGATCTAGTATGCAGTCTGGGTTATATCTGGATTTTTACCTAGTTTTGAAGTGCTACTTTAGTTAGGCGTTGTATACAGTTCAACATGCCTTGACAATTTTGACTATTGTTTTAAATAAATGACTCAATTAAAAGGTAACTTTGACTATTTTTGTTGTAACGAAGGTTTTAATTCAGAAAACCGAAACATGTGTAAAAGGTGATAGAGAACGACTTACCTAAAGCAGATAAATAGAAAATCCCAAAACAGCTAAGGACTCAGCTATTCGAAAGGAAGATATTCTTTTGTTTTTAAGAAACTTTACTTTAAGTTAGATATTAGAAGTTTCCAAGTAAAAACGGTTTTCGGGCAAGCACTGAAGTACTGGCTACTGGGTCGATGAATACTGTCTGAGAATAACAGTCCAACAATAGTGGCAACGGTCCAGAGACAAAAAAAAGATGTAAAGGTGAATTCCGTTTCTACATATAGCCATTTATATTAATCAAAATATTTGGAAATCCATCACACGAAATAAGTGTAAGAGCTGATACAGAACAATCTACCAAAATGATCTACAGAGGAAAGCCAAAATAAGTTATGGACGGAGACTGTTACTTTTTTCATCACAGAGAAAATATACTTTACATATAGTTTGGTTATTTCATTCAATACAATTTGGTAGATATAAATAAATGCATACCTTGTGTACTGGCAAATATTTTACAATAATCTAAATCAATCAAGGTCGCTGAAAGGAACAAAACATTCAAAATAATAGTTTTGTATCAACGTAAAGCAAAAATTATGACCTCTGAATTAACGTCTTATCTCCAAAAAGTAAACTGAGTAATTGATGAAATTAGCAATTTAAAATTTTACAATCGCACATAAATATATATGTTTCTTGTTTTCGATGTAAATAACGGTTGATATACTAGTCCCAGGTTGTACATTTATCTGTATGACCGACAAAGTGATACTTAGTAACCTAAATTAACTTAAATTATCCATTATTTTCGTCATGATATGGAATTGAATAATTATGTTCTTTATGGCTTTGTTTTGTGAATTTTCAATGTATCGTGTTCTCTATATTACACTGGATGATTAGGATTTGTTAGGTTTGTTTTCATATGCATTATTAAGGTAGTAAACTTGAGTTAAAGAGAGATACTGTTTCATTTGGTAAAGCGTTTGAATCAATTTCATTGATGCTTTTTTAAGCATTTATGTGAAATAAAATTAATATTATCATGCTACTTTGAAGCTTAGAATATATTTATGGAAAAAAAAGCACAAAGAAACAAGTGATTTTTAGAGTAATGTCCCATAAGATGGGACATTACTACAATTGTCCCATCAAGGTCAACCTGATTGGTTGCAGGGAAAAACTTTCAAAAGTGTGCACAAACAAACTAATGGTGGTAGAATAGCTGTCCAATAAATTTATCGAAACAAGAAGGAGAAAACTATTACTTGGAAAAAAGCTGCTTAAAAATAATTCCTGTTTTCTTTGATACTAGGGTTTTACCAGTCCTATAAAATTTTGCTAGGCAGAAAACCATTCGAACGATTACAATATCTAAACATAATAGATTCCATTAAGTTTTCCTCGATACAAAGAGGTAATCGTTTTTACTTCAAACCGTTTGAGGGATAGAAAATGAAGTGTATCACAGATTTGAAATTGCCTTTATGGGTAAAACATTAACCAGCTATTTATCTTAAGATAGTTCACATGCTTATCCTTGCGAAACACCTGATGATAATTCCCCATTTTGTGAGGATTCTGCTCTACATTTGTGTTGTTGTTAACTATAGTTTTTTATCGTTGTTTTGATGTCTAAATTTTTGTTGAATCTGGACCTTGCATCTTGCGTAGGAAGAGCTATGCATCTCTGTTGCTGATGTCGTTATCGAAAAGCATATATCTTTACTTACAGTTACATTTGTTCGTCAAATCCATCCATGAAGATTTGAAATTTTGGTCATCGTTGTAATATATCAAAATTTCGAACTTTGCATCCTGGATGAATGGTAGTACAGACATTTTGTTTTCATTGCAGTAACAGAGAACTGGCAATGTTCTGTGAAAATAAAAATAACGAAAATATAACATAAATATTGGAATTTTTTTTACTGCAGTCTACAGTCAAAGACAAACATCAAGCATACTGTGAAGCTATTCATGCCCGAGGTGACGTTATTTACATGCGGATACTAAAAAACCGAAGGATATATTTGAAAATCTTAAATCTCGTTCTTTTTCCTGATTACATTCCCTCAAAATATTTGATTTTTCCACACTGTTTACCACGCTTCCTCATGATAAACTAAATCACGACTCAAGGGTATTATAAAAAAGCCAAAAAAATATCGTATAAGGTTATAAATCAACTTAAGAAAAGTATGCTGTGAAGATAAAAAAGTGTACAGTATGCTTTATTTTTCTCATTGATAATATATCTGTCACATTTGAAGGTGCTAGTTATCGACTACATATTTGTAAACCAATGGACACCAATTTTGCTCTTCTACTTGCAGATTTGTTTTTATATTCTCACGAGACTGAATTTCTTCAGGGACTTGTAAAATATCTCGATCCGTCAGTCCCACTTATAGATATATTGGTGATGTTCTTTCCATCAATGATGGCTCATCTGATAAATGGATCCCATTAATATATCCGCCAGAACTAGAGATAAAAGAAATCTTAATTTTATTGACCTGCATCTCGGATTTGACGAAAATGGTCATCTCAGTACTGAAACTTATGACGGATTATTTTAATTTCAAATTATTAATGTCCCTAACATGGACAGTATTATTCTAGCTTCTCCTTCTTATGGATTTTATGCTTCACAGTTGATTCGTTACGCGAGAGCTAGCTTCCGAGGCACCTGATGTCACTCTTGTTTATTGAGAGTTCACACTGTTAGTGCTTTAGTTTTTTGTGTTGTATATGTAATGTTCGTGTGTTTTGTGGGCATGTAGTGTCTTTGGTCTTCCGTCTTTTGGTGTTCTTGCTTTTGCCTTGTCTCTGGACTTTGATTTGTGCAATCTTGTGCTTTGTTCCTTCGGTATTCTACTGCCGTTGTCTAGTACAAATTATACAGACTTTCTCATTAGACATGGTTATCTTCGTGACCACCTTAATAATCAGGGTTAAAAAATATTCCGTCTTATAAGATGATTACAAGTCATGCATATCAGTCCTTCGTTGAAGCATTTTAAGTATCGATTCTAAATTCAAGATTCTTTTTTTTACCTTATACAGGGGTAATCAATTTTTATAATGTCCACGACCTTTCAATGACTACCGCAAAGGAAGGGTTGGTTTGGCTCGCAATATTAAACGGTTTAAAAACACTTCTTTGGGAACGTTTGTACCAAATCAGGACTATTGCGGTCGACAATTTTTTTTCTGCTGGTTTCCAACTAATTTGTCATTTTTGTTTTATGGCTGTCGACTCTGTTCGGAATTTAGTCATAATTTCCATTTACTACTTTGCCGACAAAGTTGATAATTTAAGTATTTTAATGAAAACTATATCATACAAAGCTCTGGCTTTAAGAATTAGATTTAGCTTAGATTCTTTCTTTATATTTGTAAATCGAAATCTAATGCAGTTCAGAGAATTAAGATTGCACTGACCATTTTAAATTTGCAGGAAGCGAAATCTGATGCACCGACACGAAAATCGTGTCTAATTAAGCTTGCATCATATGATATATAAACTTTCCGACTTTAGGTTGTTGCTAAAAAGTCAACTAATTTTGAAGATTTGAATATGCTTTAGACTTTATTTAGTTAAAGGTTAATTAACCATTTATGAGCGCAATGCCTATTTATTTTATGCATACACATTTAGATACGATGATGACCTCAAGATGAAGAACAACAATAACAGCAATATTCCGTTGCTTTATTTACCTTTCATTTGTAGAAACGTTGTGTTATGCGCATTTATTCCATATCCTTGCAGAAACGATTATCTATATAGTTGTCCTTTTACTAATGAATTTGAATAATGAAAGTTTATAGAATCCCCACCACTTTGATGCCTATCATCTCCGTGTGTGAAGCAAATTTTGTTTATAAATGGAGCAGATAATGCTACTTCCTGTTTTTATAGAGTTACATTGCTCGCGTTTCAGATTTGTTGACATTCTTGTTTATTTGTGTTTCAATTTTTGTTTTTTTTTCTCTTGTTTTTTTTTTCTTGTTGTCTCATTTTGTGTTTAATATGCTTAAGTAATTGCCGATGTATTGAATTCGCTTTAGTGTTATTGAACGTATCACTCACAAATATCACAAATGATCCGGGCGATGAAAACTACTCGATTATTATATATTCAAAGCTTCTTATAATCATTGTGGATCAACTAAGACATTTTAATACAACGGCAAACGAATACCGAAGCAAGAACGAGGAAGGGGGAATTATAAAAAATCACGGCAATTTACATCAAACACGAATTGAGACAGTATGACAAAGGCAAAACAAAAAAAACAAACAAGAAGGTCTCAAGAGGCTGTATCGCTCAGCTGGGTCCTGAAGCACTATAATTCCCAATTGATGGTCCATCTTTGGTGGTGTATGTACATATAAATCAGAAACATTTTATAAAAAATTGTTCAAGTAGTTTCAGAGAAGATTTTTGAATGCAGTTTCCAAACTTATGGGACCTATGTTAATCTACTTTCCATGCTGGCAGCTATTTAACATAAAACTTTGAAGAGGGTCCCATAAGGACTATCAATCAAAATTTTACTGAAATTTCAAGCAGTTTCAGAGGAGAATATCTTTTTATGCATTTCCCACTGGGTCCAATGTTAACTAAGTTTTGCTGCTAGTGGCCATGTCGGAAGACGGATCAGCACAAAAGTAACAAACTTGGTCAAAATCTCACAAGTTTCATTTACATGTATGCAATGTTTAAATTGAATGCATTCAATGGTTTTCCATGATTCTTTGTATGCATTTCCCCTTAGGGTCCAATTCATTGCTGGCAGCCATGTTTGATGATGGATCAGCACTGAAGTAACAATACTTGGTCGGCTTCTCATAAACAAAGTTTGGATGGAATCTATTAAGCAGTTCTCTAGAAGAAGATCTTTTGTTAAATTAAGTTCACAGCTGGTGACACTTGGTCAGCACCTGATAGGCATCATTCATGTCATGTTTGATATCAATCCATTCAGCAGTTCTCAAGAAGATCTTTGTGTGCATTTCCCATAGAGTCCAATGCTGTCGGTCATGTAAGACGGCAGATTGGCACTAAAGTAATAACACTTGGTCAGCACCTCATAAACATCAGTCATGCCAAGTTTGGTTCAAATCCATTTAGTGGTTTTAAAGTAGAAGTTCTTTGTATGCATTTTCCCATAGGGTCCAATGTTAAAATTAAGATCCCCGCTGGCGGCCATGTTTGATGATGGATCAGCACCAAAGTTTCAACACTTGGTCAGCACCTCATAAGCATCATTCATGCCAAGTTTGGTTCAAATCCATTCAGTGGTTCTCAATAAGAAGTTCTTTGTATGAATTTTCTTATTAGGTCAAATGGTAAACTAAGTTCCCCGCTGGCGGCCATCTTGGAAGCGGTCGGAAAACTTGAACGTGTTAAATAAACATAGTCCTTAACATGCTGAACATTTTTGCAGTGTAAACTTGACCTCTATCTAAAAGTGGTTTTGAAATATAGGACAAAAAGTAAAAAAACACGAATAATTTGACCAATAAAGGGCCACAACTCATATATAGATACTTTGATTTTCTTCAAAATATCCATGTGGGTAGATAAGAACATTTTTGCAATTTAAACTTAAACTCTATCTGTTAAAGTTTATTTAACAAAAAAATAAAAAGAAAACATCAAAATTTTACGGAAAAGGGACAATAACTCTTAGACGGGTCATCAGATTTTCTTCAAGATTTCAGCATGGGTAGATCTTCTCATGCTGATTATTTTTACACCATGTCAGATTTTTGAGTTATTTGCCAGAAACTGTAATTTACCCTATGTTCTATTTTTAGTAACGACAGCCATGTTGTTTGACCTAAGACATACAAAATAATCAATTTGAAACTAGATACCCTAGTGATGATTCAGTTAAAGTTTGGTTCAATTTGACCCAGTGGTTTCAGAGAATAAGATTTTTGAAAGTGAGCTAACGACGGACGGACGACGGACGCCAAGTGATGGCAATAGCTCATCCTGGCATAGCCAGGTGAGCTAAAAATGAACAAGAACGAAACAAATAAAAAAAATTAATGTAACAGATTTTGATTAAAAATAACATCAATATGACAATGAAGAAACACGAAGAATTCAAAGAAAGGCAATATCTATGAAAACAACACATCCATCCTTCAATGACCAAGAGTATAAAAGCATTACATACTTCTAGCATACATGTAATTGTTTTTTCCCACCTCGGACAAGGGGATCCAATGTTTTCGCGATGCAACATTTTTCTGTCTTACACAGGGGGATGTTAGACAAGCCACACTCGTATATTCCCGCCAGTTTTTATATCATATCAATATACACAGCATGGTCAACATGAATCGAAAAGTATATAATTGAAAGAAAAGTATTAACTAGAATATTGACTACCTTAAACGGCAAAATTAGAATTTAAAAATACCTATCTCGTTGACACCGAAATAACCCCGTACTCGGACGTGTGCTCCATGCTTTATGACGTCGTTTAAAGGGAAGTAATTAACTAATGTCAACAAAGGTTTTTCGACAGTAATTTGTTTGATTTTTTTGGATGCAGAGGGGAGAAAATTATTCAAACACCAGTGAGAATGTCAGAAAAAAAATCTCAGACACCCTCGTGTAAGATTTCTAGTGTGTCGAACTCAAGAAGCTTCGTTTGAGTACTTCTGACCCTCGCCCTGGTGTAAGATTCTTATATTCTTTTTCATTAAAACGCTGACCATGACTTATATTGCCTAAACGCAAACTTTATATACGTTTCTTTTGCGATTTCATTAGGGAATGACAACAATTACAATCATTAAACTGAGTAGATACTTAGACTTCATATGTGTGAGAAAACACAGAGACGTATCAGTGTTCACAAAATGCACATCATAATCACTTGAATTCCACTATATCATTTAAGTGAATTTGAACAGTTTTGTTTTTAGTTTGCAAATAATCAAAGGTGCTATTTTATATGTGTTTTTATACGAACTCGTTAACTTTGCGCTTATAAGGAGTTCTTTTAAATTATAGCTGTGCAGTTTGACACAAATTTACTACTATCCGTAGACATGCATCAAACGGGAAACTATACTTTTCCGATAAATTCAGTATAAGACTCGGCCCTGTATTTGTAAACATGTTTGAAGACAAGTAACAAAAATAATAAGATAAAGGAGCATTTGAAAATCTCACCATCCGCTGAAATAGAACAAATTGAAGAATAGAAATATTACAAATAAAAGATAACAGTAAACACCAATCATGGCGGAAATCTGCAATTACATACCAAAATTCGCAAGAAAACTACACCAGAAAAACACAAAAGTAAGACGAAGAGACAAACGTAAATAATGATTGAAAAATGTGGATAGCCGGACTTGGTACAGGCACTATCAAAACCGGGTACCCAAACCCCCTTTCTCCATCCAGTTTCTCAATAGTATAATACACATACGAATAAAACCAAATACAGGTAGACTATTAGCTCTAATACAGAAAAGATTATGTGCACATATCAACATGATTATGAGTGAAAAGGGACACATAAATATGTTTACCACTACTGTTAGGCGTAAATCATCAGTCATGTCAAACAGATATGAGTCAAGCATTTAGTATCCACGAATGTTCGATAGTTAAGATGCCACAACTCGAAATGCACCCCCCCACCAAAATACCATCAAAATATTAATAAGATAATATAAAGTTACATTTTTGTAGCTCAGATAGAAATCATAGCGAAATGTATTTTTCAAAATTTGTTCTGTAAAACAATAGTTTTATGCTTTCTAGAAAAGCTATTTGTAATACCTTTTATTTGAAAGCTACTTATTTAAAATTGTTTTAATTGAGAGACATAACACAGCATGCAGAAGCTGAAACGATGTTACTTACCCTGCATTTGGAATTCACATAAATTATTGACAAATAATTGTCATAACTCTCGGTAGTAGTCTCTGTCAGTTTTGAGAAACATAGCTGCATAAAAGGCCGGTAGGCTTATTTGTGTAGTCTTTGTCTATAATGCTTATTTAGAATATAAATATGAATTCTCATTGAGATGTTTTAAATGAGAATAAAACATCTGTATTTCGAAAAGTAGGTGAAAATGAATACTGGTAATTTAGCGATATGCTCTTCATTTTTATGTTTTATAAAGCTTTCCATCAATTAGGCTCTTTGATTATGGACATACAAGTATGGGCGAATACTAAGTTCCAACCACACAATAAATAAAATGCTGAATTTTAAATTCACGAAATTAACCACTGTATTGCCGAGTTTTTTTTTTAATGTAGTTTCATGACCTATGACGAAATATTTTCCTCTGAGTCTATATAGTACCATTTAGTCGTTAATTTTTTAAACAGATTTAATTATTTTTTTTTATAAATTAAAGAAAAACAGAGTAAATACTCAATTAGTATTGATAAATAACAAAATTACAAAATTAAGATGATTTTTCCAACCTCGAAATTCGTTCGTTTTAGACTGACGATTCGGTTCTCACTTATCTGTACTTTATCCTTAATGCAGTCATGTTCTCGGTATATTTCCGCAACAAGTGTCATTTCTTTTTTCAACGGGTTATAACGAAATGAGTTTTGTAGAGTATTTTAAACCCCGTCCTTTTGAATTTTGCTTAAATATTTTTCCACAAAAAATGTAAAAGAAATATATCATGTGTTCTTCAAAAAAGTAAATGTTTTGATAAGCGATCACGACAATATATTTATACTTATATTAAACTTAATTTACCACATTAAACTTATACTTATTCATATCGAAAAAAAAAATAAAAATTCATCTTAGAGCCTTTCTAAGCACATTGGTTCATATATTATGTATGATTCAATAACTTAATAGATTTAGAAGAGATTTTACAAATGTGTTTTTCTATTTGTGTTCAATATACAGGAGAATGAACTCACAGTTTTGTTGTAGGACTGACCACAGCAAAATATAATTTGATATGTATTTTTTAAACTTTTGGCCGGGTTGCACGGAGTGTCGGGCGGGCCTTGGCAGCGGGTGACGAAAAACTTCACAGCCTGTTTTCATTGAAAATGTGAACCTGACTTTATGAAATTATTTCGCATTTTTTAATCATTTTTATCAAGATTTTCGACAGAGAGCACCTATTCTGTGAACTCAACTTCGTCTACAGTTTTCAACCCTGATCTACATGGATCTTCACAGAATATTTTCTTTAATATATATTGAAAATGTGCATTTTACTTAACGGAATTATTTCTTTAATTTTTTTTTCCAATACCATAATGCAAAACTTAATCATTTTTATCAATATTTCGAACCATGAGTACATATTTTGTGAAATCAACTCCTCCTACAGTTTTCAGTCTACAGCTATGAAAATTCACACAACGGTTATATATATATATATATATATGTTACAGTACAAATTTGAATCCAGTAGGATCCGGAATCCTCCTAGTACAAATTGGAATTCTAATTTCTACTGGGACAAATTAGAATTCTGATTTAAACTGGATTCAATTCAGTACATATTGGAATTCCAATTTCTACCAGGACAAATTAGAATTCCAGTTTGCACTGGCTTTAATCCAGTACGAATTGGAATTCCAATTTCTCCTAGGAGAAATTGAGATATCCTGATTTATACTAGTAGAATTCTGAATCCTACTGAATTTCTAGTATGATCCAGAATAATACTGGATATTTTGTTCAGGAGGATTCTGGATATTACTGATATTCAAAGATGAAAAGAGTTTTTGATTTGTTATAAGAAGTATATATTTTACAACATCTTAATTAATGAAAACTAAATACTAAACAAATAGAATAATAAATGGCATAATTCTGATATAACTGTTCATTTGTTGTAACATTTGGTGAAAGTCTGTGACATTTGGTAAAGCAGAGAAGACAAGGATATCGCATAGTATTGTATTGGCCAGAATTATTACAAACTGTGGCTCTTATTACTGCTAACTTCCAATGAACTATTTTTTTAACATGACAATGTGTGAAATTTCAGGTAGATTAACAGGATCTATTGCATTTAAACCAGGGAAACAAAAACTTCTCAAATCCGTCAACAAGATCAGTACCAGAATAATAGTTTTAAAGTATGCCATATTTAGAAAAGAAATTCATATTCCAATATTTTTTTTGTAAAATATCTCCATTTTTTCTTCGATATNATTAAATCCAGTACAAATCAGAATTCTAATTTGTCCCAGTAGAAATTAGAATTCCAATTTGTACTAGGAGGATTCTGGATCCTACTGGATTCGAATTTGTACTGTAACATATATATATATATATATATATATTGAAAATATACACCCTACTTCATGGAATATCCGACTTTTTACCTTTATTGCCGGGCTTTGGAACTTACAATTTCATCAGAGCATACCGTTTTTGTAAAACATCCTCCAATAGTTTTATATGCAGAACTTTTAAGTCTCACAGAATGTTCCTTTATATATTTATGATGTGCACTTGATGAAAAAAAATCAGATTTAAAAAAAAATGGACTTTGAAACTTAGTCATTTTAATCAACATTTTTAACAGAGGGTACTTATTTTGTAAAATCAAAGGCCAATATTGTGGAATCTATAAAACAACACTTTACAGCTTGAAGCAGCAGAACGCAACCTAGCGATTTGAGTCTTTGACCCAATTTCGTTTTGTAGTTTTCTTAAATTTGGTAATCTAAAGAAAGTATTAGATCAAATTTAATACCAATGCTGTTACTAAAAGGTTTTTGATATCAATCTGAGTCCGTTGCATGTGGTTTAGTGTTTTTTTATCGATCGTTACTTAAGCAGTAACACACATACAGTGTCATTCATTTGGTTCATTGGTTTCAAAGATCTTCCGATAAAATTCTAACAAGCTATTTACAAATTAGTTACCTTGGGGCTTGAATCTTCTTTATATTTTATTTCGAACGGAAATTTGTGGATTTGCAATATTCCTCCTACATTGTTCTTGAAAAATCGAATAAAATTGATTCATTTGGGAATAGATTTATCTATTTTGCAATTATATTAATAAAGTCTAGTGATGTAATTTTGGGGGAATAACTAATGCGGAAACATCATTATAATCTATTTGATCCAGCCTTGTTTAACTTCAGAAGGTATTATTCCTAGTATGTAAAAGGCTGTTGAGTTATTGAAATTGGTATGTGAAAACCGAAAACTTATGAGGTATACAATTCAGAATACTAACATTATCCTTTCAAAATTATCGATATGTTTTCTGAAGCAGGTTATACAAATATGATACAGTACTCGAAAAAACCCGTCTATCTAAAGAACGGATTCTTCTATGATTCTGATATAGTCCTGAATTTTTGCTTATTTAACTAAATTAAAAATTCCCTTTGAAAATCAACTCTCTGAATTCCGAATTCTGATCTATAGATCGGTTGCCAAAGTATATTTTCTTGTAAAAATCGATTCTGAAAACCGGACGACATCATTTACATACAATAAAATCAACAAAATTTATTCAGCATGTCACATATCTATCGGTATCCACATCGATAAATAAGTAATTTTAACAGATTACCGCTAATCGTGATTAAAATTTAAGAAAACAAATTAAAATAATAAACTCATAACCAAAATTGACTTTAGATATGAAATGTTGCAGTTTCGGTATCGGTATCATCAAAATGAAAAGACAAGATTTGGAAACCTCTTTAAACCGGGTAATTTCGTCAGTCCTAACAATGCGGGTTTTCAGAGATTCTACTGTAGTGATTTGGGTGTCATTATTAAACATTAAGTATTTTTTATTATATTACTTCATCACAAGTTCAATACGGGACTTTCGAGATAGGAAATCTCAATCTCGTGTACTTGAAGGCGAAAAAGTTCGCCTCAAAAACAGGTACTATGGAATGACAGGATTCTTGGCTTATTAAAATAAATGTATATAGGGAAACTGGATAGAGAAAGGGGAGGTTTGGGTACCCATAAACCGGTTTAACCCTACCGCTAGCTGTCGCAAGTGCCGGTACCAAGTCCGGCTATCCCGAGTTCCTATCGTTGTTAATTTTTGTCATTTGTCATTTTCTTGTTTTTCGTGTGCAATTCCCTGGTGGATTGTGGCATGTGATTGTAATGTTCAGCCATTGTAAGTGTTTACTGTTATCTTTGCTTCTGTAATACCACCTAAAAAAGAAATTATCTATGAAACTGAAGTGCATACTTATAATGTTTCCTCCGTTACAGTTCTCAAACTAAATTTTAATTGACGAAGAACAATTACATGTAACCTGACGTGCTACAATAGATCAAATATAAATCACCCTTAGCTTAACAGTGTTCATTAATTAATGATTCACTCTCAATGTATTGATGAATTGTTTTTTTTTTTGTGTAATGATAGATTGTTTTCCAGTATGAACACGACTCAGAAATCCGGTATTACATAATTAATCGACCTAATATCGTGTAAACTTACAGCCTCTGTAATGATAAAGGCAAGAAAATGTCAGTATTCAGTCTTGGTAAAGTACTACTGTCCATGTGTCTGAAAATAAAAATAGAAATCTAAATACCAACCATCAGTTATCTCTCCTGAAATTTTATACTTTGGTATGGAAATCATATATAATCTTGTCATAAGAAACAAGTAGAACATGGAAAAAATAACATTCTAAAAAATAATTAAGGTTCCTCACTGTGTTGAAGACCTTACAGTAAACCCCAGATGCTTTGATTTTGGTCGTTTATACCTGGGGATGGAATGTTGTTTCTTTTAAATTTACCCATTTTCCTTTCTTTTTTCCTGACTTACTATATCAATTTGAATAATACATGAATTATTGTTTAGGGCATTTTACTTGTATTCGGTTTTATTTGTATGTTAATTACACTATAGAGAAGTATGAAAGTACAAAGGTGTATTAGGCTACCCATAAATGGATAGTTCTTGCTAGTGACGGCACCAAGTCCGGCTATCCCTTCTCACAATAGTTATCTAAATTTGTCTCTTTATTGTTTTTCTTGTGCAGTTTCCTGGTCAATTATGACATGTGATTGTAATTTTCGGTAATTGTAGGTGAACTGGGCATTATTCACATTACACCAGGTAGTGTTACATACAAGAATTTCATTTGACAAAAATGAAATCCTTTCCAATTTCAGGTCATTCATAACAAGACCTGCCATACTTATATTGTGTACCGAAATTACACAAAAATCCATACAAGGAAACATACATCATAGGATCTTCATCTTGTTCAAATACTGTATTGTCTGCAGACAGAGACAGGCATTAAGCATACTGTGAAACTATTCATGCCCGAAGTGACATTTATCGCATGTGGATACTTAAAAAATCGAAAGATTAATTTGAAAATCTTAGATCTCGTTCATTTTCTCAATGGTGAACAAAAGGATATGGAGTAAATGCACATGAGACAAAGTCTCTACAAATACATGGTAAAAACAAGCAAAGGAACAACGCTTTTATTGTTGTTCTTCATCTTCATCTCAAATACATTTTCTCTAAACATTTGATTTCTCCATACTGTATACCACACTTCTTCATGGTAAACTAAAATCAAGAATCAAAGGAATCATTCAAAAGCCTTTGCCGATTAGAAAAAGTTGTATGTGGTTATAAATCCACATTTTTTCCAAAACCAATTAAAAACCAAAAGAATGCTGCGATGGAAAACACGTGTAGAGTATACTTGATTTTCTAATTGATGATATATTTGTCAAATTTGGATGTGTTTATGATCAAAAGCAGGTTGGTATACCAATAGACTTGTTTTATATTCTTACAAGAATGAATTTCTTCAGGGACTCGTAAGAGGTCATACAAATAAAGATGTCAAATCCTTTATATTAACTTATAGATATATTTATGATGTATTACAACGAAGTAGATCCCATTAATGCATCCGCCAAAACTAGAAACAAAGGAAACGACAGAAACCACTAGATCTACATATTTTCTGGACTTACATTTTGAATAAACGACAATGGGCATCGCAGTCCTAACATTTACGACAAAAGGAACAATTAAAATTTTAAAATGATTAATTGTTCGGTAACATTTTCTGTAATATTCCAGCTTCTCCTTGCGAAGTGTTTGTTTCACAGTTGATTTGTCATGAGAGTTCTTGCACAAATTATACATAGTTTCTCACTTGATACAATATGAATCTAACACGGGTGGGTGTGCGAGACAAGGAAATCTCACACACCCAAGGGCAAAATTGAGGTTGTCTCTGACGAGGCTTCGCTGAGTCAGAGACTACCTAATCTTGCCCGGTGGTGTGTGAGATTTACCTTGTCTTGCATACCTACCCGTGTTTGATTTGTTTTCTCGCCCTACCAACACAAAGGCCATGTTGCTTATTTCGACACCGGACATCATGTTACGTACTATCAAGGGTAATGATAGATTTCTGTCTACACTAAACAATTAAAAAAATAATAATTAAAATTGCACAATCATTTACTTGGCTTACTCTGAATTTTTACTTCTTTTTACTTTTATACGCTGAAATCGTTGATCTGGAATTTGACATTCGTGACGTTTGTTTACTTATGGGAGTTACGTCCCCTTTAACGACGTCACAAGATTGGAGCGCGAGATTTTTGAATGACGTTTTTAACTTATAGCTTTCTATATGAACACAACACATTTTATTGGTTTTTTAAAAATTAACATCATCAAACACATTAATGTACACCATTTATCACTCCTGTTGCGCTTTTAATACTGACCAAACTGAAAAATCATCGAGGACGATGATGACCATAATTTCGCGGGAAAAAGTGCATGCAGGGTGTCTCACCCACGGGTGAGACCGAAAAATCTCACACATGCTTTGTTTACGTAGAAAGCACTACAGGTAGGGTGAGAAAGCTATCTCCATGTCAATCGTAGCAATCAAGGCTTCAAAAAAAAATCCATCTCATACGATCATTAAAAAGGTTCTTAAGAGATATCAGTACCTTATGGAAAATTTGAAGTTTCGGAACTCTGATTCATTTTTTTCCACTAAATACTTGGATGATCATTTCCTTTAACTGACTACGTTTGTTTTTCCTTTATCGGATTTGACTTTAATACATTGTACCAGAGTTGACATGTTCAACACGGCAGGTATCTTATAAGAAGCAGGAGATGCTTACTCTACAGGTATACCTAACCTCACCCATGGTTTTTATTGGGTCCGTGTTGTTCATCTGTATGTGTATCTTCATTTTTCTTTTTTGTCCCGTACTCAAGTGGTGTCTTTGTTTCCGATGTTGCCATTGTCTATGGATTGTTCGTTCTTTTGATTGACAGTTCGGTTCTCCCTTACTTTTTAATAACAATTGCTGTTGAGTTGATACCGGGCATAAACCTGAATGGAAGTGGGGGATTGGCGAGCCATAAACCGGTTTATCCCACCATTTCTTTTGAAATGCCTGTACCAAGTCAGGGCCATATTTTGTCACTGCTTTTATTTTCTTGTACATTACGCTGTTATTTTTAGCTTTGTCTTAATCGTTAATGTTTGTATTTGTGATAATTGTGTGCAAAGAGATAAATATATGTTTTTCAAACTTTCACCTTGTCCATGTTTGAGGGTAAGACAGGTAACATGTGCTATGAATTTTAATTTGTTTTGTTTTAGGATTAGAAATGACATTTACCAATCAGCTACCCAACAAATATTTAACAAAGTACTGGAATGGTCAATTGACTGTTTTACGACGTTCCAATGGCAATTGCTATAGAATTGCTATAGGATAATGTTGCAATGCAAGTGGGGGTTAAGTGCACCATAAAACCGGTTCAACCCGCCATTTCTTTTTTTATTCCTGTACCATTCAGGACCATTGTGGGCAACAATTTTACCATTGTATTGCAACTAACTTTTTTTTTATCTCATAGATTTTGGCTCTAGACAACAAGGTAATTTCACTAATAACCCCTTTTCTAATTCATCAATGAATTTCAAGCACGTCTTTGTACGTGAAAGAAAATCTTAGTTTTTTTAGGTTATTCTTAGCAAAATATAACGATTTCAGAGATCGTTCACTATGTTTTTATGAAGCTCTAGCAATGGTAGCTTCTGCTAAAATTTGTTGATTGGAAAAATAATTATCTTAACGCTCTGTTGACATGCTGCGTTAATCTTTTTAATTCCTTAATTAATGTTGATTACGACTTTATTTGATATTACTTATTATTCGGATTTCGTTTGGTTTTATGCATTTTAAACATTTTTGAAATTATGAATTTCCTGTGTTTGGGTGCTAGTGCTGCTGATGAGGAATAAATTTCCGAAATGGCCATACAGCTCATTAAAATTATCGTATTTAGTGTAAACAAGTTTGTTATGGTCTCATGTGCATTTACTCCATATCCTTTGAACATAAAGTTTAAAGTATAGAGGCAAGTGAGCAACAAACTCACAAAGAATGTAAATGAGTTCGTACAAAATACATACAAAATTTTGAGCTGTTTTAAAGCATCAAATATTCCAACCGAAAAGACTGTGTTGATCTTGATCACCCTGTTAAAAAAATGCCAGAGTTTAATTTTTCTTTGAACGTTGGTCCCTACATGCAATCTCCAGGAGCCAAATACACAAATTTTGGAACAATGTTGAAGCTGATATCTGAGCTTTTTTTTTATTTTTAACATCTATAATATTCTGCACAAGCAAATAATTATGTTATGCTCATTTCTGTTAAGACAGTTTAAGATATTCAGTCGTATTTTAAGATAAATCCTTTCAAAGACGATCAGGACATGTTCAGTTTATCAAGATCAAACAAGATAGCTGCATTCAAGGGTGATCAAGATGTGTTAAGTTTGACCCGATTAAACAAGATCAAATCAAGATCTTGTATTATGTTAACAAACTTAACTCTCTTAATCGTTTCTGAACGCAATTAACAAATGAACGTTATTAAATCTTTAACTATCTTATCACGTCTTGATAGTTCTTGAAATCAATTATCTTGAAAACCAGCTAAAAATATTACACTGTCTTAACAGCAATGTGTTAAGCCAGTCAAGACCGTGTTAAGACCAAAAATGGCCAAACAAGATAATACGTATCTGCTATTTTGGAAAATGAGAAACATTTCATCGTTGAACAATTTGTTGGATTTGAAGACTATAAAAAATATCACCTGTTTTTTCTCTTCATAAATATATAAATACTGAAGTCACTGTAAATTAAGTTTGCTGCAAATTTCAATTTTAACAATTTATGTAGCTTATGGGCCGCCTTGAACTTACTAGGAGGTATAAGCAGAGCTCATTGGAAAGGCATCATGGTGATTGCAAGATGAAAAAAAAACAACAATAAAGGAGTTCCGTTGCTTGGTTTTACCATGCATTTGTAATGAGTTTGTCTCATGTGCATTTACTCAGTATCCTTTCACAGTTTATATCAACTGCAGATCAAATCATTTGGAACACAATTAACCTATGATAATATATCCTACATAAGAAGCCAAAATTAGCTTAAGGCATTGCTATGCACTTTAAAAGCAATTATTTATTTTTTTTCTGATATATTAGAACTTAAGAACAAATTTTGGACATCTTAATGAGATGGTATTACACTGGGCCGAAGTACGACGCGTGAAATTCCTCATTTATGTACATGGCATTTCTAAAGATGCGACTTTATTAAATGCCTTATTTGAATCAATAACAAATTGACTAGTATGTGGCATGTTGACGTAAGTAAGGCATTTCATTGAGTTGCATCTATTCAAATTAAATGCCAATTACGTAAATAAGGAAATTCTCGCGTCGCATTTATCTAAGTGACATCATAAGAGCGTCGATGTATTCCTAGGACACGTCGAAAGATTAACCTAAGATGATCCTAATTTTTGCCTTAAGACAAATTTAAGGAAATAGTTTCGATAACAATTTTTTAATTTGTATAATATACTGGATATACTTACAAAGCACCTAGGTTCGTTAAATGATCAAATGTTTCAATTGCTAATTCGATTTCTTTGTGGAAACTGATACCCCTGTACAGACAACAGTAACACATAAAGATAATTATGATCCAAAATAGCACATAAAATTCATTAAAAATTGAAAAAAACATGTATTGAATATTGGCTCTTTTATATAACACGAATGTTTGAAAATAAAAATAAACATGATCGATGTGTTAGTCGTTACAGGTGTGTCACTTCGACATTGGCATCATAGAAATATAAAAATTTAGTTATATCTATAATAAAAGGAGTAGTTTTTCGTCTCTAGTTGATGCCATATTGACTTTATGAGATGTAGGTAGTTAAGCGTTGATTTAAAAAAAATCAGTATAATACGTTTGAACAAATATCTGCCTTTTAATTGAAAATCCTAAGGGTAGCTAAAATACAGAATGGTCAAATGATAAAGTGTGGTGTTATTAATGTTTTTTTTTATATTCTCTTCAATGTTACTTTGAGACTGACGTAGTAAAAATGTTAGAATTTCTGATTGACAATATTTTTGTCGAATTCGGAGGTCGTTTTTTCCAAAAGACGATAGGGATTCCTATGGGAACTAACTGTGCCCTACTTTTAGCTGACCTTTTCCTTTACTCGTACGAGGCCAAGTTTTCACAAAGAAGTACTGTCTCTTAATAATCCAAAATTAAAGTAAAAAGCTTGTAATTAAAGAAACAGCTGATACATCTGCTTCAGCTTCGTATCTAGATCTTTTGTCGTCTATTGAAGAAGATGGACGTTTGAAATCTAAGCTATATGACAAGCGTGATGATTTTAATTTCCCAATTGTGAACTTTCCCTTTCTTAGCAGCAATGTACCTATCTCTCCAGCCTATGGAGTGTATATTCACAGTTGATTCGTTACTGTCGAGCGTGTAGTTTGTACAGTGATTTTTTGAACAGGGCAAAAAACACTGTCCGAAAAGCTGCTCAGTCAGAGATTTGTTAAACCCAAGTTAATTTCATCCATCAAGAAATTCTATGTTCGTCACCATAACACCATTGACAGATATGACGTGTCAGTGTCCCAAATGAAAGTTGACATTTTCAGATAGATTCACGTCTTCCTGGATTTGACTACCGGTTTTGACATTTTCCCAGATAGACTCATCTACAGTGTGACAGGTGCTGTAAAAAGAGCAGGACATCCTTACCCTTCCAGAGCGCCTGATGCTCTTAGTTTCACTGGAATTCACACTGTGTTTTGAATGTTGTGATTTCTGTTTCTGTGCTTTGTGTCCGTCTAACGTCATTGTTTTCTGTGTCTTACGTCGTTGTTTTCTGTGTCCTCGTTTTGGCCATGTCTTTGGACTTCGATTTTATAAATTCCACTCCCTTGTTACTTCGGTGTTCTGTTGCAGTTGTTTTAAAGTATGACCTATCAATATTCTAAGTAGACTTTGTCCTTTTGCAAAAGTTCTTTCCATTCCAAAATTGTACATTTATTTTTTTCATGTTACTATATCTTTAATTCGCAGCTGTACTATTTGCAGATGATGGAAGTGGTCCAGTAGGCCAAAAACTGAAATTCATATTATTTTTATGACATTTTGTGAAATTGACATTAGAAGTAAGAATGTAATTAATATTTCATAATTAAAAAATGTAAGGATTTGGAGTAAGTTAACATAAGCCAGAGTCTCTACAAATTCATAGTATAACCATGGAAAGGAAAAATGCTATTATTGTTACTATTCATCTTGAAGTATAAGTAAATTAAGTATAAATGATATATTTACCCTAGAAATTCACTTTACTATAATTTTACCGATTTGATATATCAATGTGTTTGCTTAATCTTCTTTACTAGGCAAGAATTACGATCAGCTTCTCTCCATTTCATTCTCTGTAGATCTAGTCGCAGTCCCAATAACGAAAGTAAAAATTTCACCATAGATTAATATTTAATGTTCTTCTTTTTTCGTATAGAGATGAATATAGTGTCATGTTCTGTACACACTTACATCCTATTGAGCCTCGTTAAATTGTCAAATATCCCAACTGGTAATTCTGAAACCATTGGCAAATCGATTTTTCTGTTAAAAAACAAAATAAAACAAATAAATGAAAGATATCTATCAAAATAAAACAAATCAATACAAGAGATCTATCAAAATAAAACAAATAAGTAAAAAACATCTTTCAAAACAATAGAAAACAAATAAATACAATAGCTTTATCAAAGTAAAACAAATAAATACAAGAAATCTATCAAAATGAAACAATAAATACAAGAGATCTATCAAAATAAATAAATACAAGAGATCTATCAAAATAAAAACAAATAAATACAAGACATCTATCATAATAAAACAAATAAATACAAGAGATCGATAAAAAAAAAACAAATGATTACAAGAGATCTATCAAAATAAAACAAATAAATAAAAGAGATTTATCAAATTTAAAAGTGAAAACAACAAAATGCCAAAAAAAAACTTCCATTTTTTTCTTGCTTTAGTATTTTTTGTTCAACTTGAAAATTTAATTTTGCAGAGTTATGACGAATGATAACTGGAGGGTTAAACTACAATCAGTTAATTTTAGAAAAAGACTAAAAAAATCTTGACTCAACACATATATTAGAGAGTAAACATTGCACGTCCTGAAGCTTGAAGTGTTCTTTTATTATATATTTACAGCTTTTAAGTTTCAGGTTCAAGTATACATTGAAAAAGTTTACAGTTCCGTTTTTATTTATGGTTTCCCAAAGATGTCCTTTTCATAATATCTTTTTACCCGTCAAAAAAATGATTCCAGTTTACAAAGTAAGTTCTAATTAAAATTATAATTTAAAAAAAATTAAAAATTGAATTCAAAGCAAGCGTACAAGTAGGTAAGTAACATGATAAATAAATGTCCCTGCACTTTAAAAGTTCAGGAATGTTGTCGTTGGCCTCGTCTTTCTGTCCGTTTGTCCATCTGTTGGTCTGTCCGGTCGTCAGTCTGTCCTTTCTTCTATCACAGTTTATCGGGAGGAAAACTCATCCTACAATGATGGATTAAGTGTTTAGATTGCTTCATAGAATAGTTGTATATG
This sequence comes from Modiolus philippinarum, assembly GCA_002080025.1. Classification (NCBI taxonomy): domain Eukaryota; kingdom Metazoa; phylum Mollusca; class Bivalvia; order Mytilida; family Modiolidae; genus Modiolus; species Modiolus philippinarum. The sequence continues at coordinate 79,338 of MJUU01010037.1, read as the reverse complement.
TGCTACAGTTGTACAATAACGTTAGGAATTTCGATATTGGTCTTGGTGCAAGCAAGAGGCCACAAGATGTTTGTTTTATAACATAAGGCAAGCAACTAGAACTCCTCCGTCACTTTGGATTTAAGGTGTAGAATTGTTCCATATAGTTTGTAGATGCGCAATAAGCTTTTGGATTTTATTTTATTAATCCTAACCCAAACATGAGTTTCAAAGATGCCGATTTGACAACGGACTAAAAAAGTGGATTTTGACACATATGGCATGCAACGCCAATTCCTACTACATCTTTGGATCCAGAGATTTAATTTTCTTGTAAAATTGTTGCATATACTCCGTATATTCCGGTTTCAACTTTTTGGAAATTTATCAAAAATATTTGGAACTTATATTTTAGCTATGATCCTATATCTTGGCTAGTATTGTGTACCATCATTCTAAGAGAGTCGTCATATGGAGTTAAAATTCCTTTCGCTACTCAAAGGCCTATGGTCGAAAAAGTCACTTCCTTGATAGAGTCTGGTTGTTCACAAATTATTCTACTTAAACAAGAGTACGTAACCAACAAGTTGAAGTCTTCACTGCAGAAGTTTTACGGTAGACGTAACGATCTTGTGGACTGCACTTGGATATCTGTTTCCCAAACGACAACAGATCTTTCCCTCAAAAGCTTAGACTTGCTACATCTACCGGAATACCAGATTCGACATTTACTTAACATGATAAGTTGGACTTTTTTCTAGTTTGATTTTTACTGTGAGTCTTTCTGTGCATTTATTTTTAGCCATTCACCACACATAGGGGGAGGATTTGGATCCAAGAAAACGAGTTTAACCCCACCGCAATTTTTGCGCCTGTCCCAAGTCAGGAATATGTTGGTCATTGGCTTGTCCTTGTCTTCTTATAAAATTTTAGTTTCTTGATATTTGGGTTATTGGATGTCGTTTGTTTCCATTGATTTCTTCACTTTTTTACCTTTTTGGGGCTTACTGTATGGTGTGAGGTTCCTCACTGTGTTGAAGACCATATAGTGACCCCTAGATGTTTTGTTTTTTGTCGTTTTAACCTGGATATGGGATGTTGTCTCCTTGACTTTTACCCCATTTCCTTTCTTTTCATATGACTTGAATCTAATGAGAAGCAGGAGATGCTGACTCTTCCGGTACACCTACTCTCACTCACCTGTTTTTATTTATGGAGTCCGTTTGGTTCATCTTTCTAGGATACATTTTTGTCTCTGTACCGTACTCATTTTATGTCTCCGTTTTCCTAATTGCCATTTTACTTGGAGTTTTCAACTTAGACTGACGGTTCGGTTCTCAATCAATTAAAAAAAGATCGGAATACTTAGATTTCTTAAATAAGATTCCAATTTAGGTAAATATTTTAAAAAGTCTCAAATAACACTTATTTTTTGGAATTATACCCAGCAACCATACTTTAAGGATAACCATTTTCCCCAATTGAATTTCAATAATGTATGATTCAAATTTTGATACCTTTTTGAAAGTCTCAAAGACCACTTATTTTTTGGCAATCTTACTGTTAGGATTTGTTTTGATAAAAACAATCGATCAGTATGGGATAACAATTTAGTTGGATTTGATTTGAATGGAATTCTGCTAGGCATTAATTAAAATTCAAAGCATTAGCAAGTGTTATAGTAAGTATGAAACATATTAATTTACATCATTTTTTTGCATGAAATGAATGAGTGTTCCAGACAGTAAAGAATAAAAAATCACTTGGACTTATATTGTATTAAACTCTGACCGGTTAAAGAGGAGTGGTTTTATTTTGTCATAAATTGGAGTCACAATATATACTGGGCAAAAAAGGAGAAGTTAAACAAATATTTTATCAACACAGTTTTTTATATCAAGCAATTGATATACATTTCTTACAACTATGTTAAGCTGTCACCATTTTCAACATTTAATGCCGTTTGCAACATTTCCGGTTTACTTTACACAGATAGTGACCAAAATCAAGTTCATAGTTCAATACCTCATATGACATACTCCTGCGTTTATTAATGTCTGTCGCTGTCGTCGCATAGCAACGTTCACCCACCATTCTCGATGAAGAATGGTAGGTTATAGTCCACTCTCTACTCAGTGCTGCTCGAAGTTGGGGGACTAGCGTTTCTGGTGGATTTCGGCCGACTGTGACACGACATCAAAGTTCATCAAACAAGTGCTCGTTGGAGACAAATCAGGAGACATTGCTACCCAGGGTAGAAAACTTACATGATTATTATTCAGGTAGTCCATAGATATACGTGCCACGTGCCATTCTCTGTCCTGTTCGGGAAATGTGATTGAAACAATATCTATGCAGGAAAAGGGTACAAAAATGTACCATGGGAGGAAGAATTTCGTCTCTTTACCGTATGAAATCTAGGTTACCATCAATAATTTTGAGTTCAATGTGGTTATTGTGTGCTGTTTCTTTCCGTACCATGATTACACCACTACCAAAACGATTGGTTTCCTGTACATAGTCATCAAAATAACGATCATTGCGTCTGCAGTCCCCCGGCCCTACCATCACTATACTTAAGATAAATGTTTGATTCATCGCTGAATATCACCTGCTGCCACGTCAGTCTATTCCATCTAAAACTTGCACGAGCCCATTCTAATCGTGCAGTCGTATGAAGACCTGTCAGGGTCGATCCCTTCGTAGCGGACGTGCTATTAGACAAAAATTGCGTAAGCGGTTATGCACCGTTGGAGAAGAAATTTTGTTACAGATGAGGACCTATGATTTGGTGTGATATTACAGCTGCATTTACAAAACGGTTACATAGGTGTATTATTCGGATATGCCAGTCCTGACGTAACGTCGTTTCACGTGACCTAACAAAACGAGGGCGATCATTTGTCGTGCCAGTAATTCTTAAACGAATTTCGGTCCATACATTGTCATTCTTGACACATAAAAATGATTCGCAACTTCAACCAAAGTAATTCCTGCATTCAACATTCCAATGGCTTGTTTTCGCTCATTTTGACGTAGACAGGGCATTGACTTTCGTCCAACTTTTTCAAATTTTCGAAGTGGCCTTCTGTTTACAATTGTGTACTACACAAATAATGACCATTTAAACGAGTTGAGTGAACCTGTAAACTGGTAGAAATTTTAAGGTAGCGTTTTTGTTAAAATTCGAGTAATGACGTAGCGTCAATTTCGATTTTGTTACAAAAATGTCTATTTGAAAGACAAATTATTGTAGCTGTTGTTGTTTATCATTAAAATGTAAAACCATAAAAAATGTAGATTTCTTTTACCAAAAATTGGTGTAACGTTTCTTTTTTTTTCCCAGTATATTTAATTTATATAAAATCTATCAAAATTTTACAAAAATCCATTGTGTTGTTTTGACTTATTGTTAAGAAAAGCGTGTAAAAGTAAATGAAATTACTGAAGTCTATGTTTGATACAATGTTCTTTGGAAATTTATTCGGGAAGAAAAAAATTATTTATTTTTTTTCATTATTATATGATATCATTGTAAAAAAAATTACCCTAACAGGTACAAGGTTAAGATCACTGGATAAAGGGAGATTATTACGTGAAAATGCATATATTTTTGCTTTGTATAAACCAAAGACCCCGACGACGATATCGGAGTTGTAGTCAAAGGGCTAATATGGGAATGGGTTGAGGATTAACACTAGAGACTTTACGGAAAATAGCACGTATTTATCTATTTATCACTTATTTGAAAGCTATTTGGCACGAAAAAACTTCAATTTTAAGTACATGTAAAGTAATTGCTATAAAATTATATAAATTGATATTACAAATAATAAAAAAAATCAGAAAATATTCACAGAAAAATTATCCTGAAGTTTAACATATAATAGCCCTTTTCCGACAATCGTTCAAACACAAATGTCGTATTAAATACAAAACATTAAAAGCTTTTTTGAAAAAAATTAAGACATTCAATGCACATGCAGAAACACAAAAATCACAGTAACTTCGGTATTTAGTTGTTTGTCACCACTGGGTCGATGCCTCTGCTGGTGGACTATTAGTCCCCGAGGGTATTCACCAGCCCACTAGTCAGTACTTCGGTACTGACCCGAAACCTATTCTATTTAGAACATTACAATTTTTATTTTTTGTTGTTGTAAATTTTGTTGAAAACTGAGGAGTATCTCCCTCATGCAAAGCTCTGTCCTTACCTGATTTTGGATTTCTATTTAGATCGGTATTTAGTTTTTCAAAACAAGAAATGCTGTTAGCTTAGCTCATTAAATGATATCACCCTTATTCCCACATTTGATACAAAGATAACGAAGTTTGAAACACCAAGAACTGGTCAGATAATAACCTAAAATGGAAAGTGCACTACAGCATCACGTAATTAAGATTCCTTGAAAAATTCATCATAATCCATTTATTTTGTCAAAGAGGAGTTGCGATTATATACAAATCCCTCCATCTCCAAGTCAATGGTTGGATAAGTCAATGTATGGCTATGGGAAACCCCAAAAAATAGACGAATAAGAATTTAAAATAGGTAGAAACTATAAAATTATGTAATAAAAAATACTGATTAGGATTCGACAAATTAAGTTCATTTGTTTAGCAGAATTTGCATATTGCATTCTAGTATCAACATATAACAATGCATTGCTGAGTGAATGGATGGCAATCAAATACCCCAAAAATTGTTCAGATAAAAATCTTAAATAGGAGGTGCACTATGGCATCATGATAAAGATTTTCTTAAAGTTTCATTAAATTCCATTTAACTAGATAAGGATGAGTTTCAGATTACATACCATTCCGACAACTAAAGTGACAATTCATGGATAAGTACATGTATGGCTATAGAAAACCAACAAAAATTGTCAAAAAAAATCTAAAAAAGGACGTATACTTTGACATCATGTGATAAAAACACTCATGACAGATTCAAATATAAAGTTCAATGATTTAGGAGGAGTTTTGGATTGCATTCGGATTGCATACCGGCACCCCCTTAATGACAATGCATAGCTATGTCCATGTGAAAGAGGAGATTCATTATTGCATCATTTGATATTGCTTTGTGTCTGTCTGGCGTCATTGTTTTTGTGTCTAACGTCATTGTTTTCTGTGTTCTCGTTTTTGCCCTGTCTTTGGACTTCGATTTTGGTGAATATCTCCCCTTTGTTCCTTCGGTATTCTACTGCCGTTGTTTGATATTGAGTGTCTGCAAGTTTCATGAAATGCCATTGATTGGTTTCGGAGGATTTCTTGCCAGTATCCCCATACACATGACAATGAATGGCTAATTTCATGTATAACTATCAGAAACCAAAAACATTGGTATCATAAAATCTAAAATAGCAGGTGCACTGGGACATTGAGCGATAAAGATTATCTGGAAGTTTCATTAAATTTACATTTATTGGTTTAGAAGAAAATGCAGATAAAAAGGTTGGACGAACAGACGGGCGGAATAGGGGACGGACTGACAGTCGGACGGAGGGACTAAAGGGGATATTATAACTAGAGAGTAAACTAAGCAAAATTGAAGTAAACAATTAAGTAAGCGAAAGACAAATTGATATTTACTGACTGTAAAAAGGGGATATTATTGACATCACCTGATTTTAGATGCAATACAATTGCAACAAAATCATTGATTTGCAAATTGAAAATTACAAAAAGGCCGCGGTTATCTGGTCATTTATATTACGCAATGCTGCATAGAATCCTCAATACATGTAGCAGGAATAATTCGGTCTAAATCAGTACTGTAAGAATCAAAATCTTCCGGAAACTTCAATTTGAGTTATTTTTACAGGAAGTCAGTTTCAAGGGCACAATGCGAGTTATAAGACCAAATATTAATATTCGACCTGAAGGAGGCTAATAACTTGATATGACTTCCAACTATTATTTGACAATCAAAAACCATATATTTTTACTTAAGACACGAAAATGCGTGTTATTAATTTATTTATATGGATCATCGAAAAACATATCAATCTTCCATACCCTAAGCATACCCTTTATAACAAATTTTATCGCAAAAAGTTGATTTTTCAGTATATCTTTATTTCTTTCTACATATTGATATATTTCGTAACATTGTTTACACTGCTAGTGCTTTAGTTGTGTGGCGTTCTTGTTCAGGAGGTGGGAGATATATTGTTTTTACTCGTGGGTTCCGTCACAAAATTTGTGTTCGCTTGTTTGCAAAAACCACTGCACTCACAATGTCCAAATTTTCGGGATATATCAGTTTCCATTTGATCTATGTTCATGTACTTTTATGTGTTAATTAGTCACTCTGTTAATGAGATATTAGCTAATTAAAATTGTTACTAAAAATAGTATTTGTACTGATAACAGTCTAAACAGGTAAACTTAAAAAACCAACAGACGAACAGACGAATGAAAGTTGTGTTGTGTACAGCTAAGTTAATTTATACCTGTACTCATGTTTCTAACAAATACAACATGTAAGTGTCCTAGATTAATTCAAAATCTGTTCCAATTCATGATAAACCTACTACAATTACAGACATTTGGAATATCGTCATACTCATGTACAATGTATTCCCAACCTCGACTCATCATATTATAATTTGATTTCCGATTAAAAGGGAAAATTATTTATTTCTTGTCTTAACTGAAGTTGTCAGTTAATAGTTACACCTAAACATTTTTATCGTCATTGCTACATACGACACTTTAACCAGAGATAATACTACTGGATGGTATTTATGAAATTGATACTTTAATTTCATAAAAATAATTTGACAAGATTGTAAAATAAAACACATAAAAATATGCATCACTTAATCTACTCTCAGCTGACAATGGTAACTCAAACTTTTTCAATTAGGAAAAAATATCTGTGCGGGTAGTCAGGCCGGGTCAATAATTGAGTATAATAAGCATGACTCCTGGAACAAATTATGTCAGGACGGGGAGATATAGTATTCGTTTCGAATACATTCCTCCAGTTGTTTATTTGTTTTGTCTTTGTCATACTGTCTCAATTCGTGTTGGATGTGAATTGCAGTGATTTTTTATTTATGATTTTAGAATTTCCCCTTTCCTTGTTCTTGCTTCGTTATTCGTTTGCCGATGTATCACAAAAGTTTTGGCCCACCGAAATTTTCCTCGAAATGTCATACAAACATTTTGTCAACATACTTCGTCAATATAAATTAAACATTATTATTTTTAATTGTTCAGGAGATTTTAAAGAAGATCATATTTCGGCAATTTTCTATACAGAACCATTATTTATTTCACAATTCTTCTACCATAATTTTCGTCTCTACTATTGAAGTTGCAGGTGATAGGCGTTGTCCAGTGTTAAACAACGGAAACGTGTATTCACGGTTTTTTTTATCTTCAATAGGGTCTGTATATAAGTCTCGTACAATTTTGGAACTTCCGGGATAAAAAAACTGTACCCGGAAGTTACATTTTAAACAAAGGTATGTGACGTTTCAAACAAAAAATTGTACGTCACAATCATTTGACGTAATGTTTTGGCGGGAAACGTTTTCGAATTGCATGTTTATCGTTGATTCTCGTGGATCACATGACAAGACTTACAGACCCTATAGAAATAAGAATAAAACTTAAACTTCATGATTGATAAACAATGAAAGGATATGAAGCAAATCTACACGAGAAAAAGTCTCTATTATAGGATTAAACACCGTTTCAAAGGAATTTATTGGAGTATAAACGGGACCAATTCACTCACAAACAAATAAAAGTCCGAAGGACTTTTATGATATGTTTGTGAGTGACTTGGTCCCGTTTATACTCCAATAAATTCCTTTNTAATTAAATTCTTACTTTTATTATGCCAATCACACGTTTTTGTTCTATTTGATTCACTCGGCGTATGAATTTATAAGGTGAACTTAAATGTAGTTCGGTCAACGTCGTTTATCGAAAAATGAACGACTTCAGAATTTGCTACCGGAAGTAAATTCAACCAATCACATCAGCGTATTTCCTATTATGCAAATCATATAAGAATTATAAAAACATAGAAAAACCAAGCAACGGAACAACGCCATTTTTATTTTTATTCATCTTGAAGAATATATCAATAAAGTATAGATATACATTTTCTTTTGAAATGCATTTTATTTGAATTTTACCAATATGATATTTTCCTTTAATGACTAAATTTTCTTCTTTAGTCAAGGGTTACGGTCAGCTTCTTGTCTCTTTAAATTTTGAAAATCTAGTCGCATATAAAAAATGTGGCTTAATAGATAAAACAAAAGATATATGATCTCTTTTCAGTAATTTTTTTCCATTCAGCATGCCTATTTTAGAAGAGCATTAAATCTTCTCCAAAATCGTTTCAAAGGTAATCTGACATATACATTTTCATCA
>MJUU01010037.1:48251-70567 GCA_002080025.1 Modiolus philippinarum | reverse complement strand
CTTTAATGACTAAATTTTCTTCTTTAGTCAAGGGTTACGGTCAGCTTCTCGTCTCTTTAAATTTTGAAAATCTAGTCGCATATAAAAAATGTGGTTTAATAGATAAAACAAAAGATATATGATCTCTTTTCAGTAAATTTTTTCCATTCAGCATGCCTATTTTACAAGAGCATTAAATCTTCTCCAAAATCGTTTCAAAGGTAATGTGACATATACATTTTCATTACAAAATCAAATCAAATGCATTCCAATCCTTCAAAATAAAAGATTTCGACCACTGAACAAGCCGTTTAATGCAATTTTGACTTTTGTTTTGTCTTTGTTTTTTTTNTCTAATTCGTAAATGACCGCCCCCCCCCCAAAAAAAATACTCTCTTACTCTCAATTTTGAAGGGAAAATGTTTTCACGCTCGCAACAAATTTTTGTTTTTGGTTCTCGGTAAAGTTCAAGTTCGAGTGGTATTGTCTTTCCTAATAATGTTAAATAGCTTAAATGGACTCCAAAAAAAAAGCAAAAAACAAAAAAAAAAAAATAAAGTCGCGGCTGACTGGCACCACGTCTTTGCACCTGAGTAAATAATCTTCCTATATGTACATCGACAAACGAATATCGAAGCAAGAATGTGTAGAGAATGTCGTATTTTGTACATACTTACAACCAAGTGAGGCTCGTTAAATTGTCAAATAACCCGATCGTTACCTCTGACACCCTTAACAATTCAATTCTCCTGTTCAGAAGATAAAAAAATAAAACAATCAATCTAAGTAAATAAGTGAAAACAACAACATCACAAATATACTTAAAAGGGTTTTTTTTTGTTTTTGTTTTTTTGTTTTTGTTTTTTGTTTTTTTTTTCTGTTTGTTTGCTTGTTGTTTTTTTTTCTTGTCTGAATTTCTGATTCAAGATTCTTTCTTAAATTAATATTGGGATGATCATTTCTTTTAACTGTGTACGGCTACGACCTTTCAATGGCAATCGTGTTGAGTTGCTATCGGACACTACCGCAATGGACGGGAGGTTTGGCTAGCCATAAAACCAGTTGAACTCACCACATGCCTGTACCAAGTCAGGGTCATTGCGGTCGACATGTTTGCCGGTGGTTTCCACCTGATTTGTCTTTTGTCTCCTAGACTTCGGCTCTTGACGACTCTGTTCGGTAATTTTGTTATTACCCCCATTTGTAGAGTGATGATAATTGATGAATGGCAGCTGCTGACTATACTTTCAATCAATTCATTAAGGAAAAAGGTCTTATTAAGTACCTCGACTTGACACACAAGGACTGCCATGGATCGATGATTGTTACCACGGACAGTATGTAGTTTAAATGTGACGAACACGAACAAATTTCAAATCTTAATTACATGCAAAACATCTGCGTCAGAAATTCAACAAAAATATTATTAAAGATTAAGAAAAGAGTTTCACTGAAGTGAAGAAAAATTGCTTCATCAGAATATGGTATAAAACAAAATATTGAAATCTTTTTAAAAGGTAAATGTTGACATTAGTATAACAACGAAATATAGACGACGTTCCAGTAGGTGAATTTTCCCGGAAAATTTTGACGTCACAATATAGATTTTCCAACGTCACAATGTTTAGTGACACAATTTGCGCCGATTGACCCCAGGTCAACCGGCGCAATTCCTTCATAAAAAGAAGTAAGAAGGTGGTCTTTACTAATCTATGTAGAAGTAAACAATTTGTTAATAAAATTCACATCATCGAAGCTTCAATACAAAAAAGTTGTAATATACTGCATTTAATGCTGTCTTCGACAAAGTTCGGTTAAAGTTCCAAGTATAAAGCAACATTATGACGGGGAAATCTGTGCATTTTTGCTCATTTGCGTATTTCGGTGTTGTATCACATAAAAATTGAAATTGATCGGCAAAATTGTGAAGAATAACTATAAACAATCAAGTTAAATTGAAGATCAAATACAAGGTAAAACTTTGGTAGGTCATTTAATAGACAATCTAACGATTCATGATTGTTTGAAGTAGGATATAACCTCGAAGTTCCCAAGTAGTATGAAAATTCGAAGCAAGAGACCTTCTAAATGCCCGAAAGCGTCAAATTCCCCACCTCTATTGCCAATGTTTAAGAAAGTGTTAGAAGAAACCTTATTTATGTTACTTTTAAACTCCAGGTTCCAACGGAAGCTAAATGTGCGCAAATTTTAAGATGATTCAATATGTAAAACCACCGTTTTCTCTACAAAATAAATAAATACCGAAGTTGCATAAAAAACTTCAAATTTCGTTATGCTGTACACGTGTTTCAAGTTCTGTTTTGACGTTGAAAGTGTCATTAGGAATCGTCAGTGTGATTTTGAAAAAAATACAGTAATGGTCAAGACCAAATACATGTATTTAAGCAATGAAAGCTTTTTGATGAATTCAATGTTGCTGGGGAAAAGATTCTTTTTCTAAAATAATTGCATCGAAAATGTTAAATTGCCAATGCCGTATCAATAACTGTGGGACTAATTCTGTTGGACCAATAGAGTGTCGGGACAATGGGCTGTCGGTATAATTGAATGTCGATATGTAAACCTGCAGACCATGGGCTCACGGACCTATAAACGTATGACCAATGGTGTTACCTTTATTTCAGAGTTTTAACGACCAGATTAATTTGTGTCGAACAAAATTATGGCGAAGTAAGCATCATTATTACGGAAGGCAATAGGGGACCTAAAAAGAAACAAAAATAAAAATAAATAATATCGTTATCTCGATATATATATCGTTATATCGATATAATTATATCGTTATCTCCATATAAATAAATTGTTATCTTGATATAATTATATCGTTATCACGATATATATTGAAATCGATATCTCGATATATTTATTTCGTTATCTCGATATAATTATTTCGTTATATCGATATAAATTTATCGTTATAACGATATTTTTATTCTGGTATATGTCAAGAAAATTACAATTGTATGAAAACCTTTTCGCGTTACATTCGAATTTTTATTTCAGTTAAACAGGATGAATTTATTTATATGATATTTAATTGTCAACATAGAAATAACATAAAAAATTAATATTTTTATTGCCACCACTAGACGAAATGGCGAGTTATATTACAAAAATAAATAATGACATAATGTGAAGTAAATGAACACGAGACAAAGTCTCTACAATACATGGTAAAACAAAGTAATGGAACATTGTTTTTAACTGTTGTTCTTCATTACCACAGACGGACATAATCTGACCACTTTGTGTTTCAATAATAAATCCTAATGAACGAATTAATAATTTGATAAATATTGAAGACAAAAACCTGCTTCATCTCATTTCTAAACCCCGAAATACAAAGTGTTCAGATATTCTGTTCACCTTCAGCACGTGTACGTCTGTCCGTCCGCCTGTCTATTTGTACGTTCACTTGTGAGTAACAGTAAATATCGTCAATGGTCGAAAATTACAATCACTAGTAACAATCCACAAGAAAACTTTACTAGAAAAACAAAAATGAAAGACAATAGAAAAAACGTTAATAACGCTACGAACTCGGAGTAGCCGGACTTGGTACTGACGAATCAAAAACTAGCGTTATGGTTACACCGGTTCCCGAGTACCAAAACCTCATGTATATTTACTTCATATTCTGTCATTATAAATATTTATACCTCACCATATCGTCGTGTTGTGGGAATAAAAATGCTCAAATTTATACGTTGTATTTTAGTTCGACTTTGATATAAATCAATATTACTAAGAGCATTTCTCACCCTCGTTTTTATTGAAATGTTGTTAAAAAATGTCAAAAACTGATAAAAAAAATCCATAAAAACTCGGACGTAACTTACATTCTTCACCTAATAGGGGATATTGACAGGATATTCTTCATGATTCCGTTAAATTGGCTTTGGGATATAATGACCTTAAGATATTACAGGTATACTGGCCTCTCACTGATACTACCAATGTCTACTTAAATCTATGATGATTCTTTACCAATCCCTTCGGGGAGTTTTGAGTTTGATCTTTATTCCGCAGTGGGACAGTGTTTTACCAGCAGACCAGGCTCCTTGAGCTGGCCGGCAGTTTAGCGGCGAGAACCCCTCGAACCGGCTTCTAAATCACATTTTGTCTTATTCTTTCTTTCTCAAGATTGTGGTCTTGGAGTTAGTAGTCTACCAATATTGGGGTTTATTTGTACGTTTATTATACTATAGGGAAACGGGATAGAGAAAAGGGGAGGTTTTGGTACCCATGAACCGGTTTAACCCTACCGCTAGCTCTTGTTAGTGCCGGTACCAAGTTCGGCTATCCCGAGTTCCTATCGTTGTCCATGTTTGTCTTTTGTCATTTTATTGTTTTCCTTGTGCGGTTCCCTAGTGTATTGTGACATGTAATTGTGGTTTTCAGCCGTTGTAGGTGTTTTCTGTTGTCTTTTCTACATTAAAAAATCCTGTTTAAAAACATCAAGCGTAACGCGAATACTTTTCCATACAATCGTAATTTCTCTTGAGAATACAAAACTTATTATATGGTTATAACGATATAATTTTACCGAGATAACGATATATTTATATCGAGATAACGAAATAATTATACCGAAATAACGAAATAATTATATCGAGTGCACAAAATAAAAATATATCGAGATAACGATATAAATGTATCGTTATATTGATATAAAAAAATCGAGATATCGATTTAATTATATCGAGATAACGATATATATTCTTTTATTTTTGTTCTTTAGAGGTCCCCTATGGGCTTCCGTACATTATCGAACATGCCACAAATAAGAAAAAAATGTGCAATTACGGTCTTGTATATCCCAGCAAAATAATATACTTACAACGAAGTAATACTTGTAATTGCATGGAATATCTCTTTAGATGGACAAAGAACATAGTCGTACGTGAAAGATCTGTAATTGTTATACAACAGTTAACTGTTAATTTGTATTATTTTTCTAATCACAACCACACTATTATGATTTATAGATCTGATATTCAAAATATTGCGTTAAGACATTACCAATTGGTTGATTCCCTGCGCTACTTTTTGTTTTTGCTCATTCACTTCAGTGTTGATTTAAATTCCACCAACAATACAAATTATGTCTAGTTGATACCCGTTTTTAACTTTAAGAATCAGTTAATTAGTATAATTAGAGATGTCCTCGCCGAAATAACTAATGAATATGTATTTTATGCAACAGTTCCTCGTACATAATTTAATTCCATCATCTTTACCATAAGGGTGAAAGTAAGTGACACTATCAACCCTTTTTTCAATTCTATTTTGACTCAGCCTTTTTTCAACTCTATCATGATTTAAGAATAGTCTCCTTTTAGATTCTTTTGAAATACATATAGATTACAGAACAAGATCCCGTTCATTACCATAATTTATCCACTAGAGATAGTTAAATTTTAAAATTTAAATTGCGAGGATTGCCGAGCATTATAAAATTTTTGAATTTAACTATCGAGAGTACATAAATATGGTAATAGTCGTGATAAAGTAATGTAATCTTTTTTCTCTCATGATAAATAACAAAATACCGAAGTTACTGTTAATCATTTTCTGCATATGCGCATTTCCACAAATTATGTCTCATCAGTGCAGATCATACCAAAACATTTGGAAGTCCATAAACCCCAAAAATGTGTTAAATCTGATAGAGAACAAATAACCATAAGGATCTAGATAGATAAATGATAAACACCGAGAGTTGCCTTCCCAATAGATTTGGCGGGAAATAGCACGGGGCTTTATTTAACATACTTTGAATTATTATACAATTAATGACTTTTGATGAGGTTAATACCACAATTTAAAATTAAAGAGATGTGATAATTACATAGGCCGTTTACGGCAGAGGTGATTATAAGATCTCGTGGATTGTTAAATTGTTGTTTTAACCGAAATCAAAAGTCATCAATTGTTTTTTTTATATGAATAATTGTTTGTTCAAAAACTTTTACAGTTTTTGCATTTCCTTCTTTTGATACTTAGTCTTGACATTGTTTTTACTTAAGGGAAATAAATTTTCCCTGTTACTATATATGGGTACACGCTAAAGTCTGACATTACGGTATGTGACGTCGGGTTTCAACTGATCATTTTCGGGTACGTGACAGCAGTGATAAATGTTATGTCTACCTCGCGTGCATAATTGAGCGGCGATCATAACGTTTTCTCACTAGAAGTAATGTATACTTTTATCCAATCAGAAAAGAAAGATTTTTTAGTGATTTATTACATTGTAATGAAATTTATCAAACGGGTCAAAACCGGTTTAAATCTGACATATCATTAGGGAAACATTAATTATCAATAGGTTGTCTATTTTTTTCTTCTACAAGTTGATTAAAAGGTTTAATCAACAAGTATTATTCAACAAAAATATTTTCCTGCTTACTTCTTTTTTGAAGTTATAAAGTCATACCTAAAGAATTCGACAAAGGGATATTCCTTTCTAGCTGAAAATGGTTTAATTGCAGTAAGTATTCTGCATTTAAAAGGCGATGATTACTTTTGGGAACTTAAAGGCAGAGAAAAAAAATAAAAATCACGTCAGGAATGGCTTGAATATTATGAGACAATCTTTAATGTAAACCCTATGTGAGATATTTCAAGTTTAGCTAAACACTTTTATTTAGAAGAGATTTTTAAATCATCATAGAGACATTTAATAGCAGATATGTAATGTTTTGACGTTATCACGATCTTGACAGGCATAACACGACTGTGTTAAGACAGTGAAAGATATTCAGTCATATTTCAAGATTATTGCTTTCAGTGATGATCAAGACCTGTTCAGTTTATCAAGATCAAAACAAGATAACTGCGTTCAAGGACGATCAAGATGTGTTATGTTTGTCCCGATCAAACAAGACCAAATTGGAGTCATGTTTGATATTAGCAAACTTAAATCGTCTTTATTGTTCCTGAACAAATTCTACAAGTTGATCTTATTTGCTCTCCAAATATCTTAGCACGTCTAGATCGTCTTTGAAACAACGGCACTAGAATACCGAAGGAACAAGGAAAGCGATGACTTCAAAAATCGACGTCCAAAGACATGACAAAAACGGTAACAGATAAAAACAAATACAAAACAAGGACGTGAGACAGCTACAATGCACGGAAATAAAAAGATAACATTAAGAACTATGACACTCACAGTTTGAACTCCCATGAAAACCGGGAGTGACATCAGGTGCTCCGGAAGGGTAAGCATGTCCTGCTCCGCTAGCGGCACCCGTCACACTATCAGTGAGTCAATCCAGGGTTGAGTCAAATCCGGTTATGTCAAATCCGTGAGACGTGAAATCTAGCTGAAAATGTCCGTTTTCATTTGGGACACAGACACGTCATATCTGTCAATGATGTCAGGTGACGGCTATAGAATTTCTGAAGGGATGAAAGTGACAAAGGCTGAACAAATCACTGACTAAGCAGCTTTTGGGACAGTGTGTTTGCTCTAACTAAAAAGTCACTGTATAAACTGCATGCGCGACAGTAACGAATCAACTGCGCAATGTACATTCCATAGGTTGGAGAGGTTGGTATATTGCTGCTCAGAAAGGGAAAGTTCACAATTGGGAAGTTAAAATCATCACGTTTGTCATACAGCTTAGATTTCAAACGTCCATTTTCGTCAATGTAAATTAAAAGATCAAAATACGAAGCTAAAGTAGGTGTATCAGTAGTCTCTTTAATTTCAAGCTCATTGGAATGGAACTGGTGTAAGTATTCCTTGAATTTTGGATTATTAAGAGAAAGTACATCGTCTTTGTAGCGGAAGCTGAAATGAAAGGACTGGGCTAGATATTTTGTTTTTTTCTGTGTAAGCTCTTGTAAAAACTTTCCCTCATACGAAAAAAGGAAGAGATCAGCTAAAAGTGGCGCGCAAATAGTTCCCATGGGAATCCCGACTGCCTGTTGAAAAGCACGGCTTCCAAATGCGACAAAGTATTATCTATTAAAAATTCAAACATCTTGATTACGTCATTCTCAGTGTACTTCATGCTTGACTCAGTGTGGTTCTTTATAAAATATGTTTTGTCTTTCCTAACTACTAAATTAGTGTATCTGCGTCCTCCGTTTTTAGTGCAGAAACATTGATGTATCAAATCCGAAATTACTGTTTTCAATTTATTGTGTGGCAGTGTAGTATAAAGAGTAGAAAAATCAAAGGTTTGTATGCTGTGGGAATGGGTAAGACTGCTAAAGGATAGCTGTTCGAGAAGATCTTTAGAATTTTTTAGAATCCACATCTGATTGACATCTAATTGAAATCATTTATCTTGAAAACCAACTTCAAATCTCACACTGTTCCAACACAATTGTTAAGCATGTTAAAATCGTGATAAAATCAAAGTTGCCAAACAAGATCATAACATATCTGCTAGTGATATAAGTCCGCTCTTGCATAACATATGATCTGATTCGATACTATAGTAAAATTGATTTAGTATGAAACTACAGTAGGGCGCAGACCTAACCTCTCGTCCTAAGTAACCCGGAGAGCAGTCACGAGAATAGCTAACAGTTAACTTAAGTAAACTTGAAGCGGTCTTAGTATAGTTCTATAATCATGTCCTCTCTGGTCATAGAATCATGACTGTTCTAGCCATGACCATTTTATCTACGACTGACATGGCAATAACCGTTCTACCTAACTTGATCTAGCCATGACCATTTACCTTACACTCAATTGCGCAGCACTTCAGCGTTTAATCATTTTAACACCTATTCTTAACAAAAGTTAGTAAGCAAGAACAACCGTCAACACGATTTCATTGGTTTGATCGGCAAAACAATGAACCCATTCATCTGCCTATCAATCACCCGCTGTTCATCAGAACATGCATGTCATTTGTGAAAATAACTCACGTGATAGCGTTTCTATCTTTGAATGAAAAATATTTTTTGCGTGATGCATGTAATATCATTATTTTGTTTTCGACATAAGGTTTTATTCGCATTTTTATGATACTTTAGCGAAACAGGATAGGGAAATGGCAGGTCTGGGTACCCATAAACCGGTTTAACCCTACCACTGGCTTTTGCTAGTGCCGGTACCAAGTCCGGTTATCCCGAGTTCCTATCGTTATTTATGTTTGTCTCTTGTTTTCATTATTGTTTTTCTGGTGCAGTTGGCTTGTAAATTGTTGAATGTGATTGTAGTTCCTGGCCATTGCAGATGTTTGCTGTTATCCTGTTTTTGTAATCAATTGTTAAATGAAAAAAATTAACGATTTGTGTAACTTTGTGTTTGTATTAATATTTATTTATTTATTCAAAATTGCAAACACTGAATCCATTTGGGTTATGAAATCATACATATATAAAAACAATTAAGTAAACAAATATGTAGGTAAGTATCTCATCTCAATATAAATAAGCAAATAAAGATAATTTTGTAGTTTTCTGGTGCTATGTTACATCTCATAATATCGGACTTTGAAATATGACGTTCGTCCAAAATCATAGAAAGGTCAAAATCAGACTGTGCAATTCGAAAAGGGAGGGGCCATTAACGGAACGCGATCAGTTTTATCCATTTTTAATTTCATAAATGGTCCCGAATATTGGATGAAAATGCTATCGGGTATGGGAAAAGCACATTTTCAACCACGGAATTATTATATTGGACTTTAGCGCCGTGGTTGAAAAAGAAAGGGTTATTGTACAGATAAAAACATAAACTTTATTGATCATGTAAGTGAACCAGAATTGAACATTAACTTGCCATATCCTTCTGAATTATAAAGTCTGAAAGTTCAAAATATTTAATTTTACAACAACTATATCAGGAAAGTGATGTCCAGAATTCGGGATATGCTTATTTTAACGACCGGAAATCAGGGTGAATTAAAAAAGAATTAATGAATTTGTCATAGAATGACAAAATCCAAATAAAAGCATGGACAAATGGAAGTATATGTCTTTCAAGAAAAACAAAATATATGACACACATAGTATTATATAAGGTTTGTGAGACGGATAATTGGGGCATATAGTTATGACTTAAATGACAGTCAAATTATTGTGAGCAAAACTGCAAAAAAGATATAAATAAAAATAATATACATAATGCATATCTGCAATATATACTGAAGATTAACTGAAAATTTCGCTGAAAAGAATGCTAAATGCAAACCGTTTTGGAAGAATTGTGGATAACGCGTTTATGTTCAAATATTCCGTCGTTTTTATGTACAAACGTTAAGTCGATCCTACTCAAGGTACACGCGACACAACAAGTTAGCAAATTTGTCTAGGTGATGGCTTAAAAAATCGACCTTTTAAAAATGTTTAAGTATTCAATGTTTAGACATCCGTTGTACATTTATTACGGAAACATGGAGAGGACATCTGATTTTTTTCTAAATTTCGTGGACATGAAATACTTTCTCGTTCCCACGACAAACTCATTCGTGGCCAAGGGATACGGTGTCATGGCCACTTAATTCTGACTCGTTCTCGCGACGAAGAAAGTCATGGCCACCAAATAGCTATCTCCTTCCCATCAGATACTATCGTGTTCCCACAATATACCAAGTCGTTCGGACGACATTCTTTGTCATTCTCAGGAGATACTAAACCGTGGCCATGAGATAGCAACGTAAATATTATCAAATATGTCTTATTATCTCAGTAACGACTAAGTATCTCGTCGAAACGACTATGTCATGACGAGATAGTATCTCGTGACCACGAGATAAAAAAAATCACATTCCTTTCAATGCTTCTCTAATTTATAAAACGAATGAAAACTCTTTTCTCTCGAAAAGCTCCGTCTGAAGCGAATTTTACTTTTATTTTTAGATGATTTAGGTTATTTTATCCGCCAGACCTTTCACCTGAAATATGAATTACATTTTCAGAGACTGATAGTGTTCGATCAGAGACATAAACAGGTTGTAGATATGTTTCTCTGGGTATATGTAAGATATCTGAAATATGAAAGTGAACGAATTTGATTAACTTGTTCATATGTCCTCGTAATGGCTTTTTTTTTTCTTTATCATTTCTATTTAATTTATCTTATTTTTCTTCATAGCATGCATTTAGCACTAAAGGGGCAAGTATTTTGGTTGGAACGTTCAGAGAATATTACAAACGTGTTTGTCAAAAAGGTTAAAGCTAGTAAATACTCCCCCGTTTCATTACATGTACTTTGATCGGGAATACATTTGTTTGTCATAAAGCTTCAATTTCGACACGACCCTTTTCATAAAGCTTCATTTCGGCACGACCCTTTTCATAAAGCTTCAATTTCGGCACGACATAGTATCAAGGAGAAAAGGTTTGTCGTAGACTGGTTATTTTTTACTTCAGTACTACTGGATTTAAACAGAACATTTATAAGTCAGACAAAAGGGACAGAAAAAGAATTTAAAATTAAGTAAACAATGAATTCAATAAGAATTGCAACAGTTTTGTGCTTAGAACTCAAATCTGAAGATTTCTTATGAAAAAGGGAAAATTAAGTAAACAATGAATTCAATAAGAATTGCAACAGTTTTGTGCTTAGAACTCAAATCTGAAGATTTCTTATGAAAAAGGGCGGACCGAGGAGGGCTCAAGGGAATGGACCACCCTTTTTCTGAAATAAAATATGAAATAAGCAAAATGACAGCAAATCAACTGGAACCCCTTTTTCTAGGCTACATCTTCCGGTGAACAACCATAATATTCGACCGGAAATTTTGAACCTGCGAGTAGGCATGATAAATCTCATTGTTACACTTTTGTTGATTGAATTGCCGAAATAGTCGAAAAGTACGTACTGAGAACGATTAATGAGTGTAATAAACATTTTGTAGTCTCTAATGTGCACATATCCGTCAATCAATGTAATTAAAATATGTACATTTTTGTATGTCCAGTTTAGAAAATACAGGCAATAGTATGCAAAGCCATGCAGAAAATAAGTAACTATAGGACGTAGAATATAACCTAAGGGGACGCCCATTTCATTTTCGGAAGGGAGGAGGGGGAGGGGGCTTTGACGATTTCGTAAATAAATAATTTAATCTTGGTGCCAGTGAAAATAAATATTTTAATCCTATTTGTCATGAAAATGGATATCTTAATCTTCTGTTTTAATCCTATTTGTCATGAAAATAAATATTTCAATCCTATTTGTCATGGAAATAAATTTTTATTTTGATTTGAAGTATAATTTTTTTTGTTGCAAATGCAAACAAATAAATTGATGTGACATTTACTGAAATAAATAATTTTTCTTGGCAAAATCGCCCAAGCCCTACCCCGAAAATCAAATGGTCGTCCCCTTACAAAAACAAATTTCGTCATCTAATACGTAGTAACCCTTTCAAGTGAAATATTTCGGATTTTTTTCCCAAGTTTTGTAATGTTAACTGCTGAAAGATCATTGGAATATTTCCAATTTCAAAAGGGGGCCTGAGATTTATGCCGAAATATCTTGATAAAATATCCCCAAAACGGCTAAGTAATTTTCTTGGTATTGACCCTACAACGAAGAAATCTCCCCCTCAGACTGAATGATCGTATTGAATGAAAATCTCAGAAATATAGTGAGTCAGCTTTATATTGACAAATCAATTTCTCAAGACAACACTGTGTATTGTATCATTGACACCAGAATTTGGGTACCACTGAAGCGAAGGGTAGCAAACAACGATACGAACAGCGAAATGATCTCCAAAATGTATCATTTAATTGAAGTTTCCGACAGCCATGACATGCTTGACTGTGAAAACTTATCAGAATTCACAAAATTTTAGCATACAGTTACGGGAATTACTTATGCAAAACTGTGTCATTGCCACAAAATCGTTCCAAAGTTTAGCCTTTTGGCCACTTAATTCAAATTTTTAATGTATATTCTAAAAAGTTATGCAAACTGTTGAAAATATTAGACTGCCTCGGGTAGGCAGGACGGCTGTTATTATCAATTCTGACTGCGTACATCGTTACTGTTATTTCATTTTATTACACTTTTCAGAAGCAAAAAAAAATTGCTTTTATATTTGTTTACGTTGTATTGTTTTGATTTGTAATTCATTTATATATAAATGAAGTTTGCCAAACTTGTTTTCTCTAGGCAAAATATGACTGAAAAAAGCAAGAATATTAAAAAGTAAATATACATGAGACAAATCATAGTGGATACATAGAATAATCATATTAAAAGCAATAGAACAACGCTTTATTGTTGTACTTCATCTTGAAGTTACTAAGAGACCCAAAACAATGAGCAAAGGCCCATAACTCACAGCAAAGTCAGGACATCAACTAAAGTAGAATTCGTTGCTACATGTATACGTTCTTGCTCATTAACGGATGTATGGTTGTAATTAAATATTTAAATAACCGGCAACGTATTTTTACAAACTCCTTAACTTTTTGCCATACCAAAAAAATCATTCAGATAATAACAACATATAATCAAGAACAGGACACTTATCGAGAAAATTGAAAGAAAATTTGGCAATTAAATCAATCTAATGATGTAGGTATATCTCATATAGACATTTAATTGTTCTGTAACAAAGCCAAAATGTAAATGTTGATAATTCAACGAGAAATTTCCTCGTTCACATGTCAGGCTGAATCATGCACACATAATTGTTTTTGTAAGGATAAATATAATGTTATGAAGTAAACGTTTATCTGACGAAATCAAAACAGCAAAAGTTGTATAGTTTGTGGAGGTATTGAGCGATGTCAATGCAAAATTAATCTAAAAGTATTACCTTATTGTTATTTCCAAATTTTTCAAAATGTAACGAAAAAAATAATCTTTACGTCGGGATCACATACTGAAGTATACAATCTAACACTTAATAACCATCTTGAGAAGCAGTGTTAAAGTTTTAAAGAATTGCCTTCAGGGCAAGCTCTTATCACATGAAAGTCACATACCAAATATAAACACCAAAGCACTTGATGACTACTTTATACAAGTATGATCAAAAGTTTAAAAAATGTTTGGGCAAGGTCAAGGTCAAAATATCTACAAATATGGTATCCATAGAAAGATCTTATCATATGGAAGTCACATACAAAATACAAACACCGTAGAACTAAATGGCCAACTTCTAAAAGAAGGGTTAAAGTTTTGCGGAAATCGATTTCATCGCAAGGTCAAGTTCAAAATGTCTACAAATATTATATCCCTATGAGGCTTTTATCATATGCAAAATACATACCAAATATGATCACCCTACCACTTAATAATTACCTTCTAAAAGCATGATGAAGGTTGTATAAAAACTGTCCTAAGAGCAAGGTTTATCGTTGTCTATATTTGTCTTTTATCATTTTATGTTTTTCCTGTGCAGTTCCTTGTTAGACTATGGCATGTGTTTGAAATTTTCGGCCGATGCAAATGTTCCCTGTCATCTTTTCTTTATTAATTAGGTAAAAAAAATCTTCAAAAATATAGTACACAAAGAAAGCCCTCGATACATTCAAGTCACATACCAACAATTAACACCCCATCATCAAGTGTTGTTTTTTTTTAATTTGCTCTCACGGCAGGACATAATGTCTACAAGTGTATTGTTACAATTAGTGTTTTTGTCAAGGCAAACATGGAGAAATTCCGAGTGCACCGTGTGCATTTTAAATAATTAGGTTCGTTTCCCGACACTCCTTCTTTCTCCCGAGTCATCAAGTCAAATACACGCTGATGTTTAGTCCAGATAGTTTTGGAATTTGGAACCTAGTTCAATAAAAGTGTAAGTTTTATTTGTTACTTTCATTATATTTGGATGCAGATGGATCTATTTAACGTAACTTCACAACAGATTATTGTGAATATCAACTGTTCAAGCCGATTGCATAATTTGCTATCAATATCGATTGTAACGGAATATTTATCTCACACTGAAACGTACAACTGTTGATTTTAATTATATTTACAACTTGCATCACAGTATTTCAAAGTATTTATATGATATTTCCGTCTAGAAGAGGAAGATTAAAACCATTATTCAGTTGCATAATTCATATAAATATAGAATGTATGGAAGCAATTAGCGACATTTAAATCCAGATAAAATTAAGGAAAATATATTCTGCGTGTTACAGCCATCTCAACTGTATTTATCCGTGACTATACCGGAACTCTATGTTTGATATTACACAGACACACGTCATATTAGTATTTATTAATGCAAATTATTGTGTATTTAAATATGTTGATATTCTACGCATAATTACTGTATTCTAAGTTGACTTTCAATTCTCATCATTTTGGACACATAACTAATGATTGTTAATTATTGTATTTTTCAGGTTTTAACCAATTTGTTCACCGGCTAATTAAAATATAGATCCACACTTGGTTTTTAATTTTGAATTGGGCCACGAACTGGGTTATGCTCGCTGAGCCCGGCTCAGTACAGGGAAAACACTAGAACCAGCTCGAGTTCCAGACCTCATTTGGACTACTGGTAGCACCGTTCCTGCTGCAGGCAACACAGTTAAAGGACAACGTTTCTTCCTGTTCCCGGACAGAAGACAACATAGTCACTCAACTACGGTAACACCGTTCCTGTTCCAGGCGACACAGCTACAACTGGATTAAACACCGTTTCATCATCTTGAGTGTAAATCCGGCAGATATGCACGACGGCGCCACTCTAACAGTTCCAGACACAAGGGTCCGGACACTTACAGAGAAAGGACAAGAAAAATATTCACAGACATGCGATAAATATTGCCAAGACATAGAGTATTTATGGACAATGCTTGATGCTCTGCTCCAAGAAGCAGGCGATCATCCCGCTAACTTACTGGACCAGTTAAGCCTGGGTCAAAACATTGCACAAGAAAACAACAGTTACCAGAAACAACTCAGGGCCTACAAGGACTTCCTGAAATCCAGCAGGACCGAAGACAGCAACCATGAATTGAAAGCCTGTGCAACATTATCAGCTTCCTTCAACAAAGGATAGATGTCGCCATGTGTAATCTACAGGAAACAAGCCAGGCTCTGACGCTCAAGAAAACATCAAAGGCACCTAGTAGCAGTTCATCGTCCCACAACAGTAAATACGATTCACAAGGTGGGACGTCTATACGTACAGACGCTTCAAGTCTGTTAAGGCGAAAGAAGGCAAAGGCAGAAGCTCTGAAAGCAAGTCTAGCTTTCGAGAAAAACAGGCCACTCTGTCAAAACAGGAAGCCCCGTTAGAAGAATCTACAGATCGTCAAAAGGCTGAAATGGAAGCAACTACAGCTCGTCGAAAGGCTGAAATGGAAGCAACTACAGCTCTTCAAAAGTCAGAGATGGAAGAAACAGCAGCTCGGAAGACAGCCGAGTTAAAGAATGAACAAACATTGCTAGAGGCAACAACAGAAGCTGTCATGGCGGAAACTGAGGCTAAGATCCTGGATGACGATAATAATCAAACAGGAGTTGATAGTGAAGACCAGCGAAGTCAGTTGCCCATAGATGAAGCAGACCCGCTACAACGGGTTCAACAANATGTTGAAGAACACTCCTTCAATGTTTCAAATGAGGAGGTACAAAATACAATTAAACCTTAACTATCTGTAACTCATCTTGTTATCAAATGTATAATTCGACTAAAAATAAGTTGCTTGGCTTAGCAAACAAGTTTTCATTCGTTATTTCTATTTATAACATAAATGGAAATGTTCAATTGAAAGAACAAATGAGAACGCTCGTTTCGTTTCTATAAAGTTTAAGTTTACTTTCAATTACTAACACTTTTGCACGTGAATTGTTCGATATGTGAAGTACTACACTGCTGTGCATTTGAGTGTAGACTGCCCTGGCCATGACCGTTTTGTCAAGTCTGTTCTGGTCATACCGTTTTTGTAAAGTCTGCACTGGCCACGGCCGTTCTAGAATTATCAAACTGAAAAAAGCGAAGATGTCGATATTTCCTTTCTAACAACATAAATATCTAATTTTGTGATTTCTATTATATGGTAAGAACTCAGTTTTCGGGTCTCCTGTCTCGAGAAGAGAAATTACTCTTTTTTTATAGGATTACCTTGATCAACGATGCCCGAAAAAGACCACCTACCAAAATGCAACTAATATTTGAATAATTCATTTCATTTTTTAATTTTTCATTTTTTTTTTCGTTAAGAGAGGTTTTCTGACTTTTTCAAGTTAACTTTATGAGAGCAAAGTGAGTGAGAACAGAACCGTCAGTCTAAACGAACAATCTAAGGACAATGGCAACATATGAAAAACAAAATTGCATGAGTACGGAACAGAAAAGAAAAATGAAGACACTCACAAATAGCAAAAAGAACACGGACCCAATAAAACAACCATGTGTGAAATCAGGTGCACTAATAGAGTAAGCATCTCCTGCTTCCTAAGACAACATTTCAACTCCGGTAGAAAAGTCAAATCAAAACAAGTCAGCGAGGTATGTCTGCAACCCATTGTTATTACGAGACGTTACAAATAAAACTCAGTTCACACATGTTGTACCGATTAACTAATATCAACATGTTGCTTTGCGTTGAGTGATAGGATTATTTTATAACATTTCAAGGCATATAATAGAAAAACGGCCGCAAGATACCGTATAAGTGGTTATTTGTACAATTACTTAATTTTTGCTTTATTTGTAATAATGTTCATTTGACAGACAATTTCAAAATCAATTGTAATGAAGGTTATTTCTTACAATTTTTGAAGACTTGATAATGCATCGAATATTCCATCTAGAGGACTTGTTATTAAATTTCCGTACAGAACCCTGTTAATAAAAAAAAATGCTTACTGAGAATACTGTGAACCATTTATTTTCGCGAGCATGTGATTGACATAATTCCGAAAAGAAATTGTTGCGAATTATTCAAATTGTAATGCATTTATAGAAAATCATGAAAATTCCTTGACCACTGTGATAAAAAATGGTAACTGACATTGGAGTAAATTTGTTCTCAGTTGCTAATTTGTCAATAATGTAAATGCCTCTTGTCAATTTCTGGAAAAAGGGACACCGATTTTTTTATTAAAGTAACACCTGAATCATTGCTATGAAATTTGTTTTGCTAATTTGCATAATTAAGATAACTCAACAATAGTCTATATCACACATTTATTTGGAATATCTCAATCAACATCTCTTTTAATGGCAATGATGATAGCAATACAATGGACTTTATACTTTTAGAAATTAAAGGAGACCAAGGAGATCAGTTTACATCAAATGAATTGAGTAAAAATATTAGAAAAAACAATCTCTAACTATCTTTTCCCGCTATCACGATAATTTCTCAAATCTCGTTTTAATTAATTTTTCAAGTTTTTAAGTTTTCGGTTGATAATTTCTCAAATCTCGTTTTAATTAATTTTTCAAGTTTTAAGTTCTCTGTTAATCCCGAACAATAGAAAATGAAAATGGAACTACCTCGATGTGAGAAATATACATAATAAACTGGAAACAATAGATACACAATTACTTACAGATTATCTAGTTTTGATAGAGCATCAAACAGCCCAATTGGTAGCTTTCTGAGTTGGTTATTTTGAAGGGGTCTGTAAAAAGAAAGAAATGAACTATGTTAGCAGGTCAGGTGTTGGTATGTTTTTTCCCAGATTTTCGGATTTCTCTGGTTTTATCAATTTACAAAAATGTAGAAGCATTATCAGTTTTTGCACAGTGACCCCTTATTTTTCTTCATATACGTTGTGTCGAACTCGGTTGTCTCGAAAACTCGGATATGTCGAAGTAAATTGTCGGTCCCGGCAAATTTCCCATTGGATTAATGCATTTTTACCTCTGATGACTCAAACTCGGTTGATTCGAAATCTCGGATAACTCGAGTATAAAATATGGTCCCGTTGGAAATTTCAAACGCAATTTTGCCTTGATATGTCGAAGTTTAAGTATGCATTCCAGAAAGAACAGTAACATTCCCAATGAATTATCTATACATCATTGTCAATAATTAATTAAATATCCAGCGAAAAAATATCACTTGTCAGATAAGCGTGTCCAAGCGGAACTCAACCGCGCTGTTCTTTGATCTTTTGTCGGAACGAATTTAATAGCGTAAAACAATGGGAAATAAAATAATTTGTGATTATATGGACTATAATTTCAGTTTCATTTTGAAGAGACAGATCTTCAACTAAATGCCAAACAGTCCGTAATTTCTTTCGAATATTTTATAGCTACTTTCCTTTCAACACTTTCATTTTTAAATTTAGATTTACCCGTCACGTAATACGCAGTGTTTGATATTTCTGTTTTGGAATGTTTGTTTTAAAATTTTATAGTGCATTAATGTGATTATGTTTGTGTATTATCATTTTTTTCTTTAAATTCTCCTCAACAAAAATGCAACAGTTAAACTGTGTACATCGATGGGAAATGTATATTACGAAAATAAACCACGTTAAAATCTTGTCTGTTGTCTCACAAGGAAAAAATGTTCTGACCATACCTCGGATGTCTCGAAGAATTTTCGATGGTACCTTCGACTTCCACTTATCGAAGTTGGCCTGTACATCATTTGGAACGTTCGGACAAAATTTTATTCAATTTTTTGGTCATATTCTTTAAAAGATAAATATTGCTTATGTCAAACAAATGACAAATTCAGAGATCATCCCGCCATTTTTTGAAACACTTGTACCTCCAAAACAGCATATGCAACCTAAGCTCTTCTTTTTCAATTTTCTAACAGAATATATCTGTAATTCTAGTAATTTAAAATTGACCAGCGATCATCCTAAAATAATGTTACTCGGTCAATTCCTTAAAATATATCTAGAGTAAAAGTCTTAGCAAGGTATTCTTTTACGTTTGCGACTTTTATCACATATTACCATAAAAATGCATACCACTATATCTTAAATATCTTAAATTACACGTTATAAAAGAATTTTTTAATTTAAGAAAGTTACATGATTGTTTAAAAACCTCTTATTTTATCGTTCGTTGACCCTTAAAACAAACATAAGAATAAACACAAAATAATGCCATTAATTGACAAAATATGCACTTGACGTCTGTGTTAAAATTAAATGTAAGGAGAATCATGTCTCACTTTTCTTAAAATCACTTTATCGTATTTGACCACTCAATATATACATTTTTACTCTCTTACAAGTTCAATCTGAACAACACTTTTCGGAAACAAGATAGCCTGCATAGACCTCCGACGACAAAGCTCATTGTTGGAGGCCTCATTGACCTCAACATAACAAACAAAAATAAAAGCGTTGTTGAATTGTCAATTTCCGTAACATTTCACCTGCTTACGGAGTATACGTTTCACAGCTGATTCGTTACGCAAGATTGAGCACAAATTGTACAGACTTTCTCATTAGACATAGATATCTCCGTGACCCTCTTATTAATAAAGGCTTAAAAAAATTACGTCTCATACGATCATAGTAATGGTGCATTACATGATACCACGCCACGTTTCACAAAATTTCTAAGTTAAAAGGGACATAACTATGTGTACTGCTGAACCCAAAATTATACTTGGTCTGTGCTTTGTAGTACATGTAAACAATTTACACACCAAGTTTGAAAACAGTATGTTACATTGTATTTCATTCACAAGTTATGAGTACAAAACACTAAAATTTTCAAAATTTCAAAGTTTCAAGGGGCATAACTCCAAAACCTCTTAGACCTTTTAAACCCACAATCGAATTTGACCTGTGTTCTGTGGTAAACAAGTTACATACCAAGTTTGAACACCTTGTGTTACTTTGTTTACGAGTTATCATTCGGAATCAGTTAAAATGGGCATAACTCTAGAACCCCTTGGACCTCTGAACCCAAAATCAAACTCGACCTGATTTTTGTGGTAAACAAGTTGCATACCAAGTTTGAAAACCTTGTTTTTTTTCTTTCACAAGTTATCAGTCGGATACCTTCGGGGGACGGACAGACGGACGAACCGACGGACAGACAGATAGACAGACGTACGGACGGACACACGACTGAGGGTATCACATGATACCACGCCACTTTGTGTGGCGGGGTATAAAAAGTTGTTTAATAGATATCAGTTCCTTGTGGAAAATTTGAAGTTTTGATCTGAAATCTGCTTCAAGATTCTTTCTTTGCTAAATAATGGGATCATCTTTTCTTTAAACTGTCTACGACCTTTCAATAGCAGTTGTTGTTGAGGTGCTACCGGACACTACCACAGAGGAAGGGGAGGTTTGGCTAGCCATAAAACCGGTTTTACCCACTATCTCTTATTTGTTTTAATCTTTAAAGCCTTAATTCAACAAAACTGTTAACATTACCTCTATAAACTACAGTTTTCGTTTGAAGTGTACCCTTATCTTAATTATCTGAATGGCAGGGTAACATCAGATAAAACATTTTGAATATGTCGTGTTAGTTTTACCAAAATAATACAATACAAATGCTGAATCTATAAATTAATTAACAATATAATAATGCTTTTGGATTTTTTATTACTATTTCCCATTTTTTAGCATAAACACATAAAATATTTTTAAAATCCATTTAAAATTTATGAATTTATTCTCTTACCATGAAAGAATAAAAGGACACTTGACACTTGACCAAATATATATTTTTTTGTTGTTCTGTCCTTCCATTGCCTAACGACTAGCGCAAAGTGATGCAAGTAGAATCTGCAGTTTTCCGCTCTGTTTCATCAATCAATATTCATATAAAGCAAACAGACGAGTGGCGTAAAATTGGCACACTTTTAATTGTGTGCCGTTTTAAATGAATTTTTATAAATATTTACATTGAATCAATAAATGTTGACATCAAAAATTATATTACAATATTGATGAAAGGTGCGGCCTAATTTAATACCGCCAAAAAAATCTCATTTGATAGAAAGGAGATTGCCGCCAACCCGGAAATATATGTAGGTCATAGCACTTGCTGACCACTGCGTTGCTTGAATTAATGGCATACCAGTTTATCCAGAAATGGATTAAAATTATCGAGGAATATAAAAAAATAAGGCATGTAGAATAAATCAATAACTTTCATTACTTAGGAGACCTATTTTTTGTCTTTTTTTGTT
Organism: Modiolus philippinarum; assembly: GCA_002080025.1. NCBI lineage: Eukaryota > Metazoa > Mollusca > Bivalvia > Mytilida > Modiolidae > Modiolus > Modiolus philippinarum. The sequence goes on along the minus strand of MJUU01010037.1, from coordinate 48,532 downwards.
GAAATTGACAGAAATATTGAGCAAAGAGACGCCCTTTCAATTCTCATTGTTTTCCAATATTTGCTGAAATTTATGAACAAGTTAGAGATTATTTTTTGTTGGATTGAAAAACATATATTTTCAATTCATATTTGAAAATATTGAATAGATTTACTGATTTTGTTCCCTTTTCCATTACATAATAGGATTTATATTTTGAAAACCCCAAAAGAGTAAGAATTATATTTAAGGGGTTGCGCCCTCCTCCAATATCTTATAACCAAACACATACTTTTTCAGAA
>MJUU01010037.1:0-48181 GCA_002080025.1 Modiolus philippinarum | reverse complement strand
TACCAATAACCCAACCTTTCTTTTGAAATGCCTGTACCAAGTCAGGACCATTGCGGTCGACAATTATGCCGGTGGTTTCCACCTGATTTGTCTTTTTGTCTCATGGACTTGGACTCTGTTCGGATATTTTGTTATTAACCCCATTTACCATATATTTGTGAAGACTGTCTCGTGTGCATTAACTCCATATCCCTTTATTGTTTATTTCAGAAACTAGATAGATACGTACAAATATTTCAGATTCGACAGTGAGTCAAATAATCCCCCAGGAAGGCCAGACAGCTGGTTTCCGCCCATATCCCTGTTAAATAATTATATACTTCAGAAAATTATATGCAGTTATATTGCAATGGTCAACCAAGTGGCAAAACTTTTACTGAATCGAAGTCAAGATTTACAACCCACGCCTACATTATATTACCTAAAAACGACTAGACAGTGTATACAAATCAAACAAAAAGTTACAATTGCATACAATTTGAATTATAATGTGTTGTAAGGTGAGCATATGATTCCGAATGCCAAAAGTGATGAAAATAATCTTTTTAAACATGTAAACATCGGAAAATGCAGCAAGGTCTTCGGCTGGGTTTGAACCCCTGCTTGTCATCTATGGCAACACCGCCTGCACTATGTCCAGCGCCCTAGACCATTCGGCCACCTACATGTAGGCTATATAAAAATATAGCTTTCGGTAACCGGATCATTCCTCCTCGTGGGAAATCTAGAGTTGTAACATAGTACAAGATGAACATTAGGTGGGAAGGAAATAGAAGAAGGATAAGGTTGCAACAGGTAAGATACCTTAGGTAAAGCACACAGCTCTATATAATATAAATGATAATGTGTTGCAATGTGAGCAGCAAAGGTAGAATATATGATTCCGAATGCCAACAGTGATGAACATCTTCTTTTTAAACCTGTTAGCATCGGAAAATCCAGCAAGGTCTTCGGCTGCATTTGAACACCTGCTTGTTGTCATCTATGGCAACACCGCCTACACTATATAAAATATAGCTTTCGGTAACCGGATCATTCCTCCTCGTAGGAAATCTAGAGTTGTTACATAGTACACGATGAAGATTAGGTGGGAAGGAAATAGATAGAAGAAGGATAAGGTTGCAACAGGTAAGATACCTTAGGTAAATAGATAATAGTGTTGCACACAGCTCTATATAATATAAATGATAATGTGTTGTAAGGTGAGCTTCAAAGGTAGAATATATGATTCCGAATGCCAACAGTGATGAAATAATCTTTTTAAACCTGTTAACATCGGAAAATCCGGCAAGGTCTTCGGCTGGATTTGAACCCCTGCTTGTTGTCATCTATGGCATCAACGCCTGCACTACTGTCTTTTTAACGACCGCAGATCTGTTTCAGAATGTAAGCTTGGGGTGTAAACTCTGACTTCTCTCCAGTTAAACTTTTGCCACTTGGTTGACCGTAGCAATAATATGGCCCAGTATTAAAATCCCTGAAAAAACCCAAAACAAAAAAAAAATAAAAAAAAAATAAAAGGAAAAAAAATTCCCATATATGAACATAAACGGGAAATCAAATATAATAGAAACATAATTATGCTTATCAGCGAAAATTTGTGTAAGTGTATTCCTGAACTTAACCATATATTGACTCGCTGATATTATGCACAGCAATTAAGACATACATCACTCTTCCGCAGCATTACATGATACTCTTGGTTTTATTTGAGTTCAAACTATAAGTGTCTATGTGCTAATAATATGTTTTCTCTTTCGTTCAATTGTATTTGTTTTCAGTTTGCTCATTGTTGCAATGTTTCTGCACCTTGACTTTTTTGTAATTACGCCTCTTTTGTTCATTGTTCCTATGGTATTCTCCTGCCGTTTTTTTTTATCAAGATAGATCCAGTAAATTCTGCAGGGATGAATAATAAAACCAGTGTTGTCGAATACTTCAATGACCATTTATGTTAGCTGTTTATCTTGGAATTCTAAAACAGTTGTTCTGTAATTTGTCAAAGTTTTGCATACGGGTACAAAATCTTAAAACATTTTACAATTTCTGGTATTCAAGACGAAATATTATTAGTGTTATAATTATTTCTTGTTCAGGTTGTCATATAAAACGGACACTTTCTCGATCCCGACCACAATATCCTAGAAAAGTTAAATATATCGAACTGCCCAATAAATTGTATATTCAATAAAATTTTATGGAGTATATGTCAATGTGAGAAAAACTTTTTTTCACTTTTTGTATATAAGATGCTCACATCTTTCGATATTTTTTTTAAACGTTTTCTCATAGTCAACTCGTTTAGTGCCTGTGGTCGATTATATTTTGCATAGTTTCATGTCCTTTGTCGGGCAGCTGATGACAGTGATTGTAAGATTATTTTTGTTCCGATTAACTATTTTATCCGTGCATAAACGGTTGTATCAAGACATTGATATAGCGTTTTTCGACATCTAGCAAATGTACCGTTTGTTCATCGTAACAATCGATTCGTATTTATATTGTCAAATGCGCTTTTAATCCATATTCCTTCATTTCTCATTTCTCTCGTACAGTATGGAGTCCATAAAAACATCTTTATTGAAGTGTATGCTCAGTAGGTTTCTTCGGTTATAGATTACTGGTTCGTCGGAGTATTTCTCTTATAAAAACACAATCAAAATTAACATTTTGGATTACGTTTTTACAAAATTATACTTGTATTCTGATTATTGGTAAACATAAATCCTATATCTTCAGATTTAAAACTACTTATTTTCGTAATATTTTCTACCATTGGGTCGTTTATATGTTTCATTGTTCCTTTTCGGGCAATGGATGACAATTAAATTGTTACTATGAGGTATAAGTGCTCGCTCATCAGTAAAAGCTTCATGGTGACCTTAAGATGTATAGCAACAACTGTTGTTTTCTATGCTTGATCTTACCTTGCACGTGACAACATATATGTAATATACAAAATTTACCTCTTCTCGAGAATGTGATCTTAACAACGGTAGAAACATGAAGGGGAAAGTGACTGTGTCAGCAGAAAAAAAAAGAAAAACAAAAAACAAAAAGAAAAAAAAAAACATCAAATAGAATAGGACAACGTCTACAATAGAGGATTCAAGGAGAACGTGATTCACAAAATACATTGACAACATTAACAACAGATACATGTACACTAAAATGAATGTTAATCAAGCCACAACAACAATAAAAAATAAGAATGTCGCGGAATGTGATTGCTTCAACAAAATTGGTTTTCGGGGAAGGTGGTGTAAGTAAAAATATGGGTCGTCAAGATTTAGCTACATAAAACATATCCATTAACATGTCTACTGAAATTTATGACGATTCTTCACCAAACCCTTAGGGAAGTTTTGACTTTGATTTTTCTTCCGTAGTGCGACAGTGTTCTACCAGCAGACTAGGCTCCTTGAGCTAGCCTGTAGTTTAGCGGCGACCATCCCTTGACCCATCTTTCAAAATTCATACGTATTGTCTTTTTCTCTCCTTTTAAGATTGTGGTCATGGAGTTAGTAGTCTACCTGTATTGGGTTTTAATCTTATGTTTTTATACTATAGGGAAACGGGAAAGATAAAGGGGAAGTTTGGGTACCCATAAACCAGTTTAACCCCTACCGCTGTCTTTTGCTAGTGCCGGTACCAAGTCTGGCTGTCCCGAGTTCCTATCGTTGTCTACGTTTGTCTTTTGTCTTATACGTGTTTTTCTTGTGTAGTTCCCTTGCAAATTGTTGCATGTAATTATAATTTTAAGCCATTGTAGGTGTTTCCTCCTATCTATTTTTATACGCCCGTCTTTGACGGGACGTATTATGGTATACCGGTGTCCGTCCGTCTGTCCGTCCGTCCACACGTCGTACTCTAACTAGAAAACGCTTTGATCATTTTTCTTGAAACTTTGCAGGATTGTTGGGTATGACAGAAGAAAGCTCCCAATCGTTTTATTTTGTCTTTGGATTTTTCGTTCCAGAGTTATGGGACTTTGATTATTTCAGAAAAGCTTGAAATTACAATTTTCGTCCACATGTCGTACTCTAACTAGAGAACGCTTTGATAATTTTTCTTGAAACTTTGAAGGATTGTTGGGTATGACGGAAGGAAGCTCCCTATCGTTTTATTTTGTTGATGGATTTTTTGTTCCAGAGTTATGGAACTTTGATTATTTAAAAAATTAAAAAACATGAAATACCATTTCCGTCCACACGTCATATTTTAGCTAGAGAACGCATTATTCATTTTTCTTGAAACTTTGCAAGATTGTTGGATATGACGGAAGAAAGCTCTCGATTGTTTTATGTTGTGGAAGGATTTTTCGTTCAAGAGTTATAGGACTTTGATTATTTCAAAAAGTATGAAATTGTAATTTCTGTCTACACATTGAAATCTTTTATTTTAAGACATTACTACCCCTAAACCAATATACATTTTTTACTGCTTAACATCAGATGAAATAATTGATACATATCAGAAGTCCCTTGTCATGTTTGATCATATGGAGTTCTTAATTTGAAGAATCATTTAATCAGTTTGCTTTTAAAGTGGGGACGGGCGTATCATGCGCTCTTGGCGCAGCTGTTTATTTAACATGTGATACCAAAATAAAACCTTTTGCGTATAGTATAATGCCAATATAATACCTTTAGCACATATCGGAATTACCTTATAGGAATGAAAATAAGTCATGACCTACATAAATTGTGGCATTTTAATATGGCTATTGTTGTTTCCACTTATTTTACATTCTATATGAGCTCCTGTTGTTTCCACTTATTTCACATCCTAACGCTCAGGATAAAACAATAGTGAAAACATCTCGAGCCCATATTTAAATGCCCACAATCTATGGCAGCCATGAACTATTTCTTAAATAGAAGAATCAAGGGAATACGATGCTTTAATAACAACAACCTCTAAAGAAATGTCAAGATGCTAAATGCAAAAATGCCAAACATGTTCAAAAGTACGGGGACCAATAAGGATTATCCTTTATTTAGTGTTTTGCGTGTATTCATATGTACATGTTTAATAAGTACAGTTGTTATTGATATGGATAACAACATGCCCTTTCCTTATCGGCCCTGACATCATCCAAAGGCAGTCATATCGCCCGAGACATTAGCCGGGAGCCGATAGATACCAGGGCCGATATAGGAAAGGGCATTTTATGATCTATTGATCACATATTTAATGTTCGATTTATAAACAATAAATAAATATAATTAAGGGACATCTTAGATGACAAGGAAGTGGCTAACTCATCATATTGTTGAATTTCTGTCAGATTTCGGCACACCTCTGTTTTATCCAATTTAGTGGCGAAGAGAATTTTGTACACGGAGCTTTTTATTTCATGAGTGTCCCTTATTGATAAAATTAAGACACCTGAGATGTTTTCATAAAATTGTTAATATAACTTCCCAGCTTTTAGATAAATAATAGTCGTAATGTTAAATTAAGGGAAAATTCAGAGGAATCCATTTCCCACAAAATGTTTTAAGCCTTGTTTCTCCGTTTAAAGCATAATTTCAAAAGCTCTGTCCTTTGCTGATTTTGGCTTTACATTTTGATAATAGTGGTTATTTGTTCTCTATCATTTTTATCATTTTTTAGTTTATGGTCTTCCAAATGTTTAGATTTTATCTGTACTGAAGAGACATAAGTTGTCGAAATGTGCATATGCAGAATTTATATTCACAGTTACTTCGGTATTTAGTTTTTTGTTACCACTGGGTCAATGCCACTGCTGGTGGACTGTTAGTCCCCGAGGGTATTCACCAGCCCAGTAGTCAGTACTTCGGTGCTGACCCGAAAGCCGATTCTATTTTTAACCTTACAATATCTCATTTTTTGTAAATTTTGTTGAAAACTTAGGAGTATCTCCCTAATGCAAAGCTCTGTCCTTAGCTGATTTTGGCTTTACATTTTGATCATATAAGTTATTTGTTCTCTATAAGTTTTTTAACATCTTTTAGTTTATGGTCTTCAAAATGTTAAGATTTTATCTGCACTGAAGAGAAATAAGTTGTCGCAATGCGCATATGCAGAATTTATATTCACAGTTACTTCGGTATTTATTTTTGTGTTACCACTGGGTCGATGCCACTGCTTTGGACTGTTAGTCCCCAAGGGTATTCATTAGTCAGTACTTCGGTGCTGACCCGAAAGCCGATTCTATTTTTTAACCTTACAATATCTAAATTTTTGTAAATTTTGTTGAAAACTAAGAAGTATCTCGCTCATGCAAAGCTCTGTCCTTAGCTGATTTTGGATTTACATTTTGATAATATTGGTTATTTGTTCTCTATCAGTTTTTTATAATCTTTTAGTTAATGGTCTTCCAAAAGTTTAGATTTTATCTGCACCGAAGAGACATAAGTTGTCGAAATGCGCATATGCAGAATTTATATTCACAGTTACTTCGGTATTTAGTTACTTGTTACCACTGGGTCGATGCCACTGCTTGTGGACTGTTAGTCCCCGAGGGTATTCACCAGCCCAGTAGTTAGTACTTCGGTGCTGACCCGAAAGCCGATTCTATTTGTAACCTTACAATATCTAAATTTTTGTAAATTTTATTGAAAACTAAGGAGTATCTCGCTCATGCAAAGCTCTGTCCTTTCATAGCTGATTTGGGCTTTACATTTTGAACATATTGATTATTTGTTCTCTATCAGTTTTTTATCATCTTTTAGTTTATGGTCTTCCAAATGTTGATTTTATCTGAACTGAAGAGACATAAGTTATGCGCATATGCAGAATTTATATTCAGTTACTTCGGTATTTAGTTATTTTTTACCACTGGGTCGATGCCACTGCTGGTGGACTGTTAGTCCCCGAGGGTATTCACCAGCCCAGTAGTCAGTACTTCGGTGCTGACCCGAAAGCCGATTCTATTTGTAACCATTTTTGTAAATTTTGTTGGAAACTAAGGAGTATCTTCCTCATGAAGCTCTGTCCTTAGCTGATTTCGGCTTTACATTTCGATCATATTGGTTATTTGTTCTCTATTAGTTTTTTATCCTCTTTTAGTTGATGGTCTTCCAAATGTTTAGATTTTATCTGCACTGAAGAGACATAAGTTGTCGAAATGCGCATATGCAGAATTTATATTCACAGTTACTTCGGTATTTAGTTATTCATTTAGTCTAAAATCAATCTAAATAGGTTTCAAGAAGTTCTTGATATAAACAATATCAAGAGTTAACTTACTTAACTTCGATATAACAATTCTGAAATGAATAATACAAGGGACGATATTGAAAATGACATGTATTCATCCGGCTATTTATCACAATTCATATTTTGAACAATCCGATGTCCTCTATTAAAGGGCGTAATTTGCAAGAATTTAAAAATAAAATTTTGAGATTGGAGCTTACAAATCTGTCATCATTTTTATTTTGCAGTGGGTCTTGTATTACATCTTTCATGTTTGACACTGTCTTTAGACTTATCAAATAATTAAGCATTTCCGTTACCTGAACCATGTTTTTCTAATTTCAGCCGATTTTCAATTTGAATCCTGAAATTTTTGAAACGTAAACATATGAATGGTATATAAGTCACACTACTAGAACGACATCAAAATGTGTGCACCAATAGGAAAAAGAAGGGAAAGGGGGAGTGTGTCAAAGAGACAACCACCCAAAGGGGAGTAATAACAACTCAATGTATGATAACTGGTTATTTGCCCGGGTCAGTGATATGAATGGACAAACATTACCGATATATCAGGCTCTCTGCTAAAAAAATCAATAACTTGTTCTACTCTATTTGCTGAAGAAAGATCCGAAGATTTCATAGTTTAACTACTTACAAATTGTGAAGAAGCAACAAAGTGTCAAATACTCCTCCAGCTACACTAGACAATTTGTTACTGCTTAAAGATCTGTCAACAAAATAATGAGCAAAAAGGCAATGCTACGGACAAAAATCACCAAAATCAACAGTAAAAATCATTGTTAAAGCATTGTATCAAGTTTGAGCCATTCAAAGCAAGCTCATATAATTAAGTTTGATATATCAGATGTAAACGCTAATATTTCTTGTTTTTCTAGCTGCATAATAAGTACAAAGCAAACAATTCAGCCCGATATAATTTTCTTACATCGGACATAATAATAATAAAATCAGTCATTTTTCAAAGGGGATTGGGGGATATTAAGATTAAAAAATAATTCGGGCTACATGCTGTTTAAGCTTTGTCGCTTTTTTTTAACTGAGTTGTCATTTATCTTGAATCATTTGGGAAAAATGTACACAACGAAACTTGACTGCGACTTTGAATTTTTATATTGGTTCATTTGCCTTGAAATATCTGTTTGTAGATTTTATCTTATTCTGCTGTTTTGTTTTGTTTTTTGTTTTTTTTTTTGTTTTGTTTTTTGTTTTTTGTTTTTTTTGTTTTGTTTTGTTTTGTTTTTTTTGTTTTTTTGTTTTTTTGTTTTTTGTATTCGTTTGCCGGAGTATGTAAACAAATAACATTTAAAAGATTTCTTTTTTCCTTTTAATTTATCATGACAGACATGACAGACTGAGCAAAGAAATAACAAAGGTTTTTAATTTAGTTGTATTTCATTTTTACATCACAACGCTGAGTACAATCGCTTAAGACGAACGATTTTTTTCAGTTCACCTTCCTACTTTTTTTTAAAATAATATTTCGCTTCGTGATCTTTCAATGTTAAGTTTTAATTTGCACCGACGAGTCAAAATTTTGTCATATTTTTCATCTGTATAAATCAAATTTTACATTTTTTGGCCTTATGTTATTTTATTTGACGAATATTTAGTTTTATTAATTTTAGCCCTTAAAGAAGACAAAATACATATTCAACAACTGTTTTCTAAACGCAGGGTCAGTAAACGCAAAATCAGTAATATTAGGACCTCGTGAAAATAGAAATTTCAACCCTTAAAGAAGAACCACATTTATATTATTGCAATGTTTTTAAAGTTGATATTGCAAACTTAGAACTTAACAGAATTACAATAGAAGAACAACAACAAAAGCGTTCCATTGTTTGGTTGTAATATGTATTTGAAGAGACTTTTTCTAATGTACTTGTACTCCATATCCTTTCATTGTTTGACTAAGACAGCAAAGTAAGTGAAAACAGAACCGTCAGTTAAAAATCGATTATACTTATCAATTCCATTTCCTCAAACTACTTACAATTCCTTTAAATTCACTAAAGTAACGTATAATCCATCCCCGAGAGTCGTTATTTGGTTGCCTCTTAGCTGTCTTTGAAAAAAAAAATCATAAATGAAAAGTGGATCTACTACTATCGAAAAATAAATATTCACCATGGCCATTAGATTTCATGAACAAAATAGATAATAGAAAATAAGCAAAAATATAATTGAAGATGCCAAAGCATACAAAAAACAGACCCTTATCTTTCAGAATTTTCAAAGTCGTTTTCTCATTCAAAATCAGTTTTAGCTCTATAATGATTGAAGCTTGTGGTGCTTGTTGTCAAACGCGGAAATCGTTTGCATTTTGCGTTCTTTTTTATATGCATTTATGATCATTTATTTACATCCGAAGTCAAATACGCTTTAGTGTGAGGATTGTATGAACTTGAAGGAATCAAATAGCATTGCCGCTACTGAAGGGGATTAGAAATACTCAACATTGATGTTAAAACTTCGACTGCCCGATACTTATTTTTCAAGAAAACTATCTAATAAAATACTTACAAGATTTCCAGTTTGATTAAAGGATCAAATATCCCTGCAGAGAGACCTTTTAACGAGTTTTCGTTAATCCGTCTGGTGCAAAATAAATATGAAAAAATTATAATGAGTTGTATCAGAATATTACACTTTATTTATAATTCTGTATCGTGTTAAGATTTCACAATTGATTAGTTACTCGAGAAATTGCACAAATCATACAAAATTGCCTATTAGACATAGTTACCTTCGTGACCGCTTTGTTAATCTAGGCATCAAAAAATTGCGTCTCATACAATAATTTAAAAAGTCACTACAAATGTATTGGGAAAAAAGAAACAATGAAACAACACCTTTTTCGTTGATTTATATCTTTCAGTTACCATGAGGCCTCCAATAATGAGTTTTTTTTCATACATCAAAGTAAAGACAGGTCCTAGCACCAGTTTAAGCAGAATACATTGCTTGTTTTCAAACAACGCTAAGTGCTAGCGTATCAATGGTGGGATCAAAATTCTAAGGTATTTCAATAAGATGCTTAAAATTCGACGGAACATAGTTCAAGTATCAGAAAGTATGATCAGAAAGATGAACATCATATCGTGATGTCAAAGTGTTGCAAAGCATTCATTGACAAAAGGGGACAAATGTCGGAATTCTGAGAAAGGATTCATAGGACTGTATAGAGATGAAATGTCTGGCATCTCTACTTAAAGCCTGCATTAGGAACAGGCGGAAAAAAAATTATGTTATATGAGGCCGGAACCATAGGGACAAAATGCCCCGCTTCTTTACTTTTAGCCAGTTTAAGGAAAAACAGGTATATGTCGTACATTTGAGACAGGAGTGTTAAGGACATATGAAGAAAATGTATCAAAATCAAACTGGAACATGTTCAATATCTGAAGGAAAAGGCGTGGTATTACTACTAAAGCCTGCTTTAGGAGCAAATGGGTATAAGTGGCCAACTGAAACAAGAATCATATGATCTAATCCGAAGTTACCCTTATTTTTGTATCTGCAAATGGATATTTTGACTTATAATGTCTTATCAGTGCAGATGAAATAAAAATATCTGGAATACTAATAATCTAAATATGAAAGACTGATATACACCAAACAACAAAATAATTTGAATAAAAAGCCAAAACCAGCTTAGGAGAGAGCTATTTTCATATGGAAAATGTCAGGCATCTTTACTTAAAGTTTGCGCTTTCTATATACAGGTATATGTCGTAGAGCTCAGAAAGGAATTAAATAGTCATACAGAATGCATCAACAGTGAAACATATTGCTATAAACAATATTATCTACTGAAAGATTACTGATTATACCTCAAGTGCCTTCAAGGTTTTATGCTGCTAAGACTTTTTTATCTGTAATTTATATGATGAATACATCGGCAAAGGAATACCGAAACAAGAACGAGGAAAGGGGAAATTCCAAAATCACAAATCCAAAATCACGGCAATTCCCAGCAACACGAATTGAGACAGTATGACAAAGACAAAGCAAATAAACAAAAATGAAGAAGAACGCTACAAAACTAAAGCACTAGGAGTGTGAACCCCTATAAAAACTGAGGTATCATTAGGTGCCCCGGAAGGGTAAGCATGATCTGCTCCACGCGTGGCACCCGTCACACTGCCAGTGAAAAGTCCGGTTTTGTCACAGTCGGTGTTAGTCAGTCCGGTAACAAACTCTTGATCTACCCAAAGATATCTGTTCTCATTTGTGAAACAAAAACATTGTAATGGTCTGTCAAATCGTGGTGACGACCGTAAAACTTCTGTAGTGATAATTACAACAGTGACTGAACATACCCTTGATGTATAAGTTTTTGAGACAGTAATTTCACTCTGTTGACAAAATCGCTGTACAAACTTCAGGCAAGGCAATAGCGAATGAGTTGTGAAATGTACATGGGAATATTACTGCTCAAATACGGGAAGTTTTTTACTTAAATAAAAGGATATGGAGTAAATGCACATGAGATAAAGTCTCTACAAATACATGGTAAAAAACAAGCAAAGGAACAAAGATTTTATTGTTGTTCTTCATCTTGAAGTCACCATGTGGCCTTCAACAATGAGCTTTGCTCATACCTCATAGTAAGTTCAAGACGGTCCCTAGCACCTGTTTGAGCGGAATATGAGTTTTCTTTGATATCGTGGAGCAAATTGCTCCTGTCCAATTACGAAGAAAATTGGCAAATAATATGCACTGCAACGCCTACGTTATCAATCAGCGCCTCAAGTTATTACAAAGAAATCAACATCCTCAAATACTGTTAGGATCATTTGTTTTTTACTAATCATTAAATAATTTCTCAATTTTTTGAAAATTGATTTCGTTTCTCAAAATTTGTTCTATCAAATGAGATAATTTCCGATAAAAAAGAATAAAAGAAGTTTTGCTGCTGATACTTCGAATATTGTCTCAAATGAGCTCATCTATTATTGTCGTCAATATTCTTTGTTTTGGAACAAAGCTGCCACTTTTATACAGTGGGGTGCACACATAACCTCTCTTAAAGTTAACTTGGAGCAGTCATTTTAAGCTCCTCTAAGTTAACTTAGAACAGGTATCAAGTCTGCTCTAGAACTGCTCTAAGTCTGTTCTAGAATGCTGACCGCTCTGAACAGTCATGATCATAGCTAGAATCCTGATCACTTTGAACTGTTCTACATATGACCGTTCTACCTAAGTCTGTTCTATCAATGACCGTTCTACATAAGTCTATTCTGGCCATGACTGCTCTCAGTTGACCTGTTCTAGCTATGACAGCTTTTGTGACAGCCCTGACAAATATTCATAACGTGTCCAATATTTACACGTATTTCATTTATTTTAAGTTTATTCATATTATAAAAACAAAATAATATTAAAAAAAATGAAGAATATAATTATAAAATGAATCAGTCAGATGTATAATTGCATTTTGCCCTTAAGTGGTCTTTTTTCGTAGATAATTATTTACCTGTGTTTATACAGTTAGATTTAAAAAAAGAGTTATTCCCTTCTATGGACAGGATACACGAAACCATGAGTTGGCAATAGTTTTCCTTAAATTTGATTACATAAAATAAAAATCGTTAATTAAATTATAGGAAAAAATAAATAATTATTTGATTATGTTACTGAAACAAACAATTATTTAAAAAAAACTAAATTAGAAAAGCTATTAAGTGTTTTTTCAATTAAACGGTTCGGGGCACGAGAAACAGGAAATTCTGACAAATCTACATGTAATTAACATTCCCGTTTAAATTCTAGTACCAGAACGACAGTGCCCAGAGCAGACTTGGCAAGAACGGTCATGACCAGAACAGACTTGGTAAGAACGGTCATGGCTAGAACAGACATGATTCTATGACAGTTCTAAGTCTGCTCCAAGTTAACTTCAAGTAAACTTTGACCTGTTATCGGGACTGCTCTCCAAGTTAACTTGGACGAGAGGTTATGTCTGCACCCCACTGTATATATATTGGTAGTGTTCTTGACCTGCTGAACATTACTATGTGGTTTTGATTAATGCCCTTTTCTGCATTTCTGCTTCGATATTCCTTGTCGATGAATATATGCTTATTTAACTTTAATAAGATTTTTTTTTGCTAAATTTGTAAAACAACAAAATAAACTAAAGGATTGCCATAGTTTAAAGCACTTACAGATATCTCATCTTAGACAACGAGTCAAAAACTCCAATGGCCAAACTTGATAACATATTCCGATCAAGTGTTCTGAAAATAAGTCAAAGTTAGAAGAGGTTAATACAGGTAGCTTCCGGCTCTCCCGATTTCCTGTTGTTTGCGTTTTTCTTTTGTCTTATTCGTGTTTTTCCTGCGCAGATTGTGGCATGTAATTATAATTTTCAGCTATTGTAGGTGTTTCCTGGTATCCATTTTTTAAATAAAAAATTCAGAATATATAGCTTTTTTATTGTCCTCTCTATTATGGGAAAAACCACTAAAGGGTGATTGACGAGGCCCTCTCATCATATTTTTGAATTAGAGTAAAACAATTGACACGTTTTCATGAAATCCTTGATATAACTTCCCAGTTTTTATTAAAACAGTCCTGATATTTAACTAAGGGAAAATTCCGTGAAATCCATTTTCCACCCAATTTTAATGTCTTGTATCTCCGTTAAAAGACCCTGGACGGATATTTTACTTATAGCCACTCTATTTAGCCTACACTACTTAATCAATAAAAATAGATTTCAAGAAATCCTTGATATAAACAACATATCGAGTGAGCCTCCTTAACCAGCTGTTAATTATGGGGTCATTTTGAATAGGGACTGTAAGTCAAGTTCAATTTTGCAACTTCCAGGTACATAAAATGTACCCGGAAGTTGCATTTTGTACGAAGCTATATGACGTTTCATACATAGAATTTAACGTAATAATTCCAAATCGTCATGTTTTGGCGGGAAACGTTTTTGAATTTCAATTTTATCGTAAAATCTCGGTGTCACATGACTAGACTTACAGACCCTATAACAACATATCGATGTATTAGTTTCTTGAGTAGAAGCAGCACTGGATACAAGGTATTGGTTTTGAAAATGAGAAAAAGCCAACAACAATTCGATGGTATTGAAAAAATGATTTTGGGGAATTTTTGAATCTTGAAATCGTTTGAACTTTGAACTTTTTTAAAAAAAAATCAGAACCAGAAATATATTTCGAAAGACCAGCATTACTGAGTATTTAGAGATACAAATTAATAGTAAAATTTGATGGAAAAATGGACTCTGTCAATGCTTTGAATCTGAAATTAATTTATCAAAAGTGTATGCTAATTCAATAATTGTCTCAACTGTGAAAGTTTTAGTTGTATAAATGAGGTTGCTAAAGTGCATTTGTTGAGATTGATAGGAGGTGGGTCACCAGAAGTTACGGCCACAAAAATGGTAACGTTTGGCCATTTTAAACGACAATAACGGAATGAAGCATCACAAGTCCACATAGGGGTCCTGAAGACAACCTTAACGGTTCACATGTACGAATCAAAGTCAGAAATTCAAAAAATGATGGGATCACTTGAAACGAATCGGACTCGGCCATTTTAAACCAGAAGTACTCAGTATCGTGTTCTGAAATTATCTTCTACGACGTCCGCAGGCGATTTGGAAGGGAAGCTTATATTCCCGCGTTGCTTGATTTTGTTGCTATGGATACGAATTATTAATAATAAGTTAGAAACTTTCTGTACTGATATCTGTGCGAGTCTTAGCTTGTGGCTTACTGATGATGCTAGCGAGCAGATTACAATATGTTATACAACTCACTATGGTCGTTTTGATAATGCTCGCTTGCTTGTTCCACTAAATTGACCCTGCTTCTTTGGGTTACAATGAACCAAATAGTCGTCTCTGGATGCAGCTAAATTTTTAACACAACATGACATTAAGAAAAGCAATGAAACGTCTACGATTGGTTGATAATGAAATCATAAATGTAAAAATAAATCTACAATCTGTTTACCTAGTTGAAATTCCGCCTTTCGTCTTCCGTTATTCTATTTTTGACAACCATCTGTAACATTTTAATGACAAGGGTCGGGATTTTATGGTACCTTTTACTAACACGACTATTGAGCCAAGATTAAATGAAGAAAAGTAATTACCCCTTTTTTCATTTTCTTATAATGAAAGTCTTTTATATATAATTTCCAAGTTAGTCGAATAGTAAAGCAACCTCCATCTATTGTCAGAATTGTGCTGAATAGGGGAATCCCATACTGAAATGAGGAAATTATAAAATATTTAGTTTTTTTAATATGTTGCGTGGTGGAAAACACGACTATTCCGTTTCACTCCTGTTTCTAGCTTACTTTAGAGTAGCAGCTGAACATAAGCAGACATACCTACCATTACCAACAAGCGGAGTTAGTGAAATAAGCATGCCAGCATTGTAAAAAATAACAATGGTGAGATGTATCAAAATAATTGTAATTAACAGCAAAACCCGAGTTATGTTATCTAAGATTCGCACCAAGACATCAGTATGGACAGTTTTCTCCCTTTATCATAAGCAAATCGTATCCTAAGCAACGAGTTAAGAAGCATGGGAAAATTACCTCCGTTTTCAAATTGTGGACATAGACTTAAAAGAAGATATCATCAGAGCAAAATACAGACACTTTCTGATCTATGATCACCAAGTTCTGACAAATAACATCAATATTTTAACATACTCAATGTTTAGACTGTTTCAGATACCTGATGGCTTTGCGATGTTGTAAATGAACGTCTATCGGCCAGTGTGTATGAAAAGACTAGAAACAACACATATTTGATGAATTATAATCAGAATATATTTGTAAATATTGACTTACAGCAAATCTAAATTTACAAAACCATCCAAAGTCCCAACAGGCAAACTAGATATCCGGTTATCACTTAGATCCCTATAAAAATATCGTTATTTTTTATAAAGTTGTACGACAGTACTCCCTACAGAAATATTGCATTTCAGTCCGTGTAAGGAGTGTTACCGGACAGTTTATATTAAGCTTTATCGGGTACCAGACTGTTTTCATGCACTCTTAGTCCGACATCAATTTAACCTATTTCTTCAATTTTTTTGAAAACTACTATCACAAATACATTTGTTTTTAAAATTTACCGACATTTCATACATTTGTTTGTGTGAACTAAGTGCGGTTTAGCGAACGAACCACCTTACCGATCTTACTTTGCTTTAATGAACCTTACTACCTTACCAATTGCGCTACGAAAACCACATACTATAAATGACAATTTTACATTTATATGCCTTATCAGTGTATGCTGAAAAATTATTTAAAATTTGAAATTTGAACCTTCAACTGTAAGCAAAACAGAACTACAGCGCTTTCTAATTGACCTATTGGAACACTGATTGATTAATGTTTACTTAATTTTTTTTCTTCGTTGTATTCAGTGAAAAATGATGTTGCAAAAATCCTTTCCGCAAGTTTGGACCCAACTCAAATCACAAGTGTAGCGAAACACATTTTTTCCAACCTTATACCGATTACGCGATGGCAGTTTTGTAAAATATTAGTTTTTTTAAATACTTATACTTGTTGAGGGCACTGGCATTTCAATTGAATTTAAAAACAGATTAATATAAATGATTATTTCTATCGTACAAATTAGATACATATCAAAAATAACAAAAGGACAAGGCGTTAACAACCATTATTGACTAGTATTTCTGCACTCATAATTCAAGTGGCCTCGGCCACGTCTTGGAAATTGACCTGATTACTCGTGCAGAAAAAAAAACTAGCCAAATAACGGTTGACACCTGTTCTTTTGATACCTTCGTTTAGTATCTAATAGGGTCTGTAAGTCTCGTCACATGACCAACGAGAATGCATGAGAGATATTGTTCCCGGGGACCATTACTTATGTAGATCTATGGTGGAATGGTTGCTTTTTTCGATTCATGGTTCAAATTAATAATGGGAATCATTTTCAATGAACAAGCATATTTTTTTACATTAATGAATTATGACCTTTATAACCTGAACATAGGTAGAATTTAAAAAAATAGCGATTTTTTGGACATGGAGAAAAATGTCCCGGAAGTGAAATCGATTGACGTACCGAATCTACGTTTCCAACTAGTGAAAGTGAAAGTAGAACTATAGACTTACAGACCCTATACTTAAATTCTGTTTCAGAGTAATTAATTGAAATAAAGTACTTCGTAAAAAAGGGTTGGTCAAGCTGCATGAACAAGCAGCACTTAAAAAAAATTACCCTGTTTGAATTGATAAAACATTATGATATCGAATGTTTCTTTAAGATTGAAGCCCGTACTCCTTTGATGATTGTCAGGCACATTTAAGAGAAGCTGTATATCAAGAAAAATATAATCCTTAACGATTTAACAGCCCACATATAAACTCCGTAAAGATCTTCACTTAACATATTGAATTAACCGTCATACAATGCCCAAAGTAGAAACGAAATCCATTGAACACTGTAGAGGGCATTTTAGTAATATTAGAATTAAAAAAATCAAAATACTAAACAACTCTTGCCAATTATAGATAAAACAGTTGGGAAAAAATAAATTTTAAAAGAAAAAAGAAAAAAAAGGAAAATTAGTACTTCAATGAATTACAATTTAAGCAGTTTAATATATTACGCTGTATTGTGTTCTCTAACAGTATTGACTGTATAGTCTTTGATATTCCAAAAGTTATTGATTGATCTGCCCTGAAGTAAAATGATTCAAGGAAATGAACATCGGCAGTACGTAATTTCCCAGTGCCTTCGGCATGTTGTATCGAATTCTGGTGCGTGGTATTTAAAAGATTTATACCCCATCACATTAAAACCTCCGTCACACTGGATAAAGTTCTTACTACGTTCTCATGAAGTCCTAAAAAATCAAATTAACGTGGCAAGAACTTGCTGAACGTAGTAAAGGCGTGATAGAAACTTGAATGATCGCAGTGCAAACTTTATTGAACGCAGTACAATGTACGAACTTCAAGGACGTGAAAGACGTGGAATAATTTTGAGCACGTTCAAAACAAACGTGGTGAGAACGTGATGGTGACAAAACGTAGTACAGACCTACTAAGAACGTATTGAGAACTGCGTGGACGTAGAAAGAACGTAGAATGAACGGGCCAAAAACTTCAAGGACTTGGAAGTCGGTTCGTGGTTTGATCGTAGTTTAGTGTAATTATATCGTAGAAATGTCAAAATTTTGCCAAATGTACCACGACCTCTCCTCGATCTTAAAATCTTGAAGGTCGCAGTAAGGTCTTCATGGTCGTGGCGCAGTGTGACAGGGGCATTACTTTAATGCAAATGTGATTGAAAAGCTACGGAAGCGTATTGATGCCACATAAAGGGAAAAATATCTCGTAATTATAAGATAATACCTTATAGTAATGAGATAAATATCTCATAAATATAAGATGTTGCATAATTATGAGATATTTGTTTTATATTTATGGGGTATTTTCTCATAATTGCGAGATATATCTTTTTCTTTATGTGGCATCAATACGCTTCGGTAAAAACAGTGGCAATTAAAAATAAGAAAATAAGTAATGTTTTGTTCTATGGCAATTTCGGATTATTTTTCATATTTTTTTAAATCATATCATGCTTTAGCGATTCGGTTGGAAAAAATGCTGTATCATTTATTTATGCGACGTCTCAGCTTTGTAATGTTCTATCAAAGTCCTGACTATACCCGTCAGTACATGACGGCATCGACTGCGTACAGAAATCATATAATACTTTTAAATTACTAAATACCGAAGTTACTTTCAATTTCTTTTCTGTATATGCGCATTTCGACAACTTATGTCTCTTCAGTGCAGATACAATCTAAACGTTTGGAAGACCATAAAATCAAAAATGTTAAAAAACTGATAGAGTACAAATAACCAATATGATCTAAATGAAAAGCCAAAATCATCTAAGGACAGAGCTTTGCATGAGGGAGATACTCCTTAGTTTTCAACAAAATTTACAAAAAATTTAGATATTGCAAGGTGCGATATAATATCGGCTTTCGGGTCAGCACCGAAGTACTGACGACTGGGCTGGTGAATACCCCCGGGGACTAACAGTCCACCAGCAGAGGCATCGACCCAGTGGTAACAAATTACTAAATACCTAAGTAACTGTCAATTTCTTTTCTGCATATGCGCAGAAAAAAATTAAAATGGCATGATATCATTTAACGAAAACGAGATCGACGCCCTTTTTTTCTCATAAGCAAAACGAAAGTGCTGCAAAAATACCCTCTATAGAAAGTTTCAAAAATATTTTTACTTTAAGTTTGAATATTGGGATTCATGTTTAGCTACATAGCATCTGATACTATGACAAATTTGTCTACGTTACATCTTTTGACTGAATCCATAATTTTTGTTTCCGCGATGAATAGACGCGAAAAAGTCTTGATACTTTTAAACTTTCTATTTTTCATGCCTTGGAGTTAATTTTTTTCTTAATTGTAAAAAAATGTGAATTATGTGTCGTCGAAAACATGCAAATCTACAATAGTTAGTACGATTACTCACAAAGACAACACTTGCTTAGAATCTGGAAATCGTGGAAACTCCGTCAATGCTAAATTCTTGCATTCTACATGTTTGCCAACAGAACACACTTTGCGTTTTGCATCTATTGGAATTGGCTGACAGAAAGCTACCATCAATGTCGCCAAAATAAAGAGAACATCCATTTTAATTTTATTGATCTGTAAAGAAATTTTGATGGATGTCATAAGTATTACCTATAATTACACCTTTACTTACAGTATAATTGCCTCAAAATATTGCATACTTGACTTGCCATTGCACTTGAAATGGTGTGTTAATTAGCCACTGTAACTTACTGCCTTATCTCCATAGGGTCTGTAAGTCTACTAAAATTTTGGGACTTCCGGGTTTATAATTTGTATCTGGAAGTTGAATTTTTGACATTTCAAGCAAACTATATATTAATCCCACAACAGCATATTTTGGCGGGAAACGTTGTCAAATTCGAATTTTATCATGATTTCTCATTGTCACATGACGAGACTTACAGACCCTATTCATGAATCCTACTGCAACTGAGATTTATGAAACTGAGTGCAAACAAACAAACAAACTGCCTAAATGGTAATTTTCACGGGTTTCATATTTGCTTGCAACACTGATACTTGCTCAGTTCAGACATTGACAGAGCAAGTAACAGTGTTTCAGTAGCACCTTGCTTGATGTCAGAGGATAAATAAATTAGCACCGCAGTTGCTGTAAATTTACTTTCTGCATATGGCCATGTCGACAAGTTATTTCTCTTCAGTGTTGATAAATAGATGAATATCGAAATCACTATATTTAAGAATGTATAAATTAAAGCTGATAATAACCAAAAATCAAAAGGATCTCTATTGAAAGCAAAAATCAGCTAAGACAGAGCTTCGAGTGTCTTTAGTTTTAGACAAATTTAGATATTGTAAGTTTCCAAAATAAATCGGTCCGATAAAGATCGAAAATCAAATTGGGGTCCAAACGATGTCAAACAAAAAATGTGGGTCAAATTTTGGAAACAAGAAAAAAATTCCAAACAGTTCTTCTGCAATTAATAATCAAAATCTAGAACATGTAGCATTTTTTATTTCACATTCCCGAAAAAATTAATATTCTGAAACTTGAAACGATTCTGGCTTTGACTTAACCTCAAATACTGGCATACCCACACAAACACATATTCGCACATTTTTGTGAATAAGTTGTCTTTTTTAATTAAACCCACTATAAAGAGCAAATAATTGTTGGGACCATTAAACAAAATCCAGTTGAACTAAAACTCCATCAACATGAATTGTGTCCATCGTCGTAATCTTAAAAATAACTCTTCTCGACCCAACTTTGTACTTTGATATTAACTCGGGTAACCAGATTAGCCAAACTAATTAGAGTTGGATGAATTGAGGTAGGCCGTTTTGTAAAATCAGGATCGTGATTTTCCCTGTCTACTTTTTAAACTTTACCCAATATATTTAAAAATATATTTAAATATTTCATCTTAAGACCACACACAGTTAATTTCTTGTTCGTCGGACCCGCCCGCATGTACTTTTTCAAAAGTGAAAGAAAAATAAAATCATTTTCTTTCTGCATTCCACCCCTTTCCGGTTGAGACTGAATTTTAAAATTAGTTTCTCGCTTAGTGTTCGTGTGTTTTGTGGGCATGTGGTGTCTTTGGTTTTCCGTCTTTTGGTTTTCTTGCTTTTGCCTTGTCTCTGGACTTTGATTTGTGTAATCTTGTGCTTTGTTCCTTCGGTATTCTACTGTCGTTTTCTCGATGAATTGGACTTGAAACTGTTTTAATTTTGCACGGAAGGCTTGAAATAATGAAATCTTCTGAAACCAAAATATTGAAAAATCACAGCTCATATTGCATTAAATAAACTTTTCAAGGTACAATGTATGTATATTCGAAAACAATAAGTATTCCTTTGTGACGTTTCATCTTTCAATTGTTCATCATAATATACTTTTTGCTGAAAAAATCCCGGACTTTTAGTAGCAACAATGTACTAATTTAACGAGAGAGACTGACTGACACCATTAGAAAACAAGCATCAACAATCGTTGAATGTGTAATCCCTATCTAATCACTACTATACAGAGTAGGACCTGCTTATTCTTCTGGAGTAATTGATTTCAGACTCGTTTTTTAGCGAGTACACCGTATTTATGATTTTGTTTTAAATGCCACGTATAAGATATCCCCATTTGTACATGTAGTTGTTTTGTTTATTTGGTCTTTCAGTTTTGTTTTTTTTTTTGGATTTTGAGTGACGCAATATACTAGTGATTTTTTTTCAGTATCTTATTGCCGCTGTTTCCTTCAAACTAACGGGTAGTGTCAATAACCAAAACTTGCAACATTTCATGGAACTTGATAAAGCCACATTTGTTTAGCAATATGTTTCCAGTTATTTATTTATTGTGTAGAATTATGAAATCACTGAACCCATTTATCAATCATATGCTGTTGTTAAATATGTTATGTTTTTACAAGAGTTTAGTGCACACTGTTGTTAAAAGTTCTTGTCGCTTCCTCAGCCAGTAGTTAATTTTTTACTGCTTTTAATGGAACTCACCTGATATATTTGGCTACATTTGCTGCCGCGAATACGTTTTGTTCTGTGACGTCGTGATACCTAAAACATTCACGCACAAAGACAATTTTTTAACTGGTTGAAATGCTTTATTTCCCAGTTTTATGAAATTTACAGGAGCGACAAATGTACGAGGTTGAATTCAATAGGTTTTTATTACTCATCACAAAAAGCTTACACGCAATGTTTTGTGATAACTACTACAGCATATGTTATCTTTAAAAGGGG
Organism: Modiolus philippinarum; assembly: GCA_002080025.1. Lineage (NCBI taxonomy): Eukaryota > Metazoa > Mollusca > Bivalvia > Mytilida > Modiolidae > Modiolus > Modiolus philippinarum. The sequence goes on along the minus strand of MJUU01010037.1, from coordinate 25,610 downwards.
CTTTTCAAGATAACTCCCATGCTTTAATTTTCTGGTGTGTATTAAAGTGAGTATCTAATTTATAGTGGTAATACCTATACTTACCCATGCCCGCCTAAAAATTTTAGCTTGCTTTGCATTTCAGACCTTTAATACACATACAGTGACACAAAAGAATTGTTTCTAATGACTATTGATTTTTGCAAATTTTCGATATATATACTACGCAACAAAAGAAACGATACACAATTAATTTTGTTAATATTTTTGTATTTCGCAATTTAAAGTTTTTATTTTATTTGTATTTATGTATTCAACGCCAAGACACATTTGTTTATTCCATTTTTAGATCAATTCCGAAACGGATACGATGAATCCGGAATAGTAGTTTTTCGCCGTTAACTAATGGATGATTTAAATTGTTTAATGTCCATAATTGGGACACTTCATCAGATTAGCATTTTGCCATTTTAAAAAGTTTAAAACATTGTCTCATTTCGATGCCCTGTTCATTACAAAATTAGAATGGACAATAACTTAGCGCGTTCAGACCGTCGATCTTGATTTTTGCACTTTTTATTAATCGTTATGCAAAAAAGAAGAACAAACCAAGTACTATTGATCAATCTGAAGCAAACGTGCCCATCAAATGATAAAACAAGTGACAGTGGGGCATGTGAGACGTCACAACGTCAACGTCGCGTAATACGCGTTTTACACTTATGAGAACGGAAGTTTAAAACGGAAAGTATAGGCCTGAGGAATTCCTGATCTACATAGCAACAAAAGTTTGAAGTCTGCCGGTTCGAAAATGTGATGGTCTGTTAAAAAGAAAATATAGTCATTCTCAGTATTTAGGTCTGTAAACAGAAATGCCGGATAATGAGCTTGACCGTGACCGGAGAGGGTTCGAATTTTAAGAGACATTTTCGGCCATAATGTTAACTCTTACGTGCATGAAATACATTTTATCTACGAGTTATGGTTTTCTGCTGGAAATTAAAATTATTACTTTTGAAAAAATATGTGTATCGTTTCTTTTGTTGAGTAGTATAATATGATAATCTGTCATAAATGTTATAGAGCAAAATGATTTTTTTTGTTCATTTAATGAAATCATACTGTCTGGTATATCAGGCTTGGTTAATTTCATTTGAGCTCTCCTGTGTTTAAAATCATAAAATCTTATTTGTTTAAAAAATGTAGAAAATACATTTTTTTTTGCTTTAATGCGCACCAACATTAGCATTTTTTATTTTGACATTCATGAATAGTTGACTACAGAAATTACACACACATACAAATAAGATTACAATTACTGATTTTTACACAAAAACTCACATTTTGATTTATCCCTGACAGAGCATCTTCTACCGACACTTTATTACACTACTAACCAGATGAAAGGAATTGAATATTATGACAGGTCATTACCAAATAGGTGAATGGACTTAAAGTACCCTTCATAAAATGTGTTTTGCACAGTCTTAAGTGTCATTGATCTTTAAACTATATAATCAGCATATGTGACAATGGTGTTTTTCGGATTGTCATACTTTTTTGTAAGTTCAGAAAAAGTGTGGGACAGTCGGAATATGCTACAAAATACAGTTTTACAACTAATTACTTGAAAATGAATAAAGGGTGTAGTTTGTTATTTCAAGGAAATTTATTACGCAGGTAGTTTTTCAAATTACTTTGTATAAAGCGGGCTATGTCTTCAAACATGGGGGCCTGGGCAGCCGACTGTTTACGGTAGTTCTACTTCATGTACAATCACTGTAGTCTATCACCATTGCGGTGTGAATTCGCGCCCCGCTTTGTACATTACAAAAGGGTGCACCAGACTGTCAGTTACCTGCTGAAAGTGGCGTTAAACCTAATATTGATAAATCAATCTTAAAACTTTCATTTTGTACGTAGTAAAAGCTCGTACATGTATTGAGTATGCTTTCAACACTAACTAAGATATGCAATAAACTCATATATTGCATGAGCATTTATAGAATGGCCCATATTCAAAGATAGGGTGCCAGTAGATTATCGTTAACAACTATTCTGTCGGATGTACCAATAATAATAATAAGAAAGAAGATATAAGTTTGCCTATAGGCCTTTTCAAAAAGTCATTTGGTCCGCTCTTCGGTTTCGGCATTTGAATACAATGAAACAGTTCCGGTTATCAACCCAACACGGTAAGTGTTATTCAAAATGAACAAAGTTCATAACACTGTTCATATTATATTACTTGGTCATTGTTTACCTGGACACTACACTAATTTCGTTAAAATTAAAATGTATTTAGTGATAAAGTCATTGTAAGTCAACAGTACAAGTGATAACCGGAAGCGAAGAGTGTTTGTATCTCCATTTGATTGGAGAGTTTTAATCCAGAAAAAGATAACAACACTTTTTGAAAAGGGTTATAGCAAGTCAGGACCATTGCAATCGACAATTGTTCCGGTTGTTTTCAACCTGCTGTCTCTTGCCTCCTTGATTTTGGCTCCTGACGGTTCTGTTCGTATTATTTTTATAATAAACTTATGGTCATGTTAGCTGATTGGTCCACGCATCTTCATTTATTCGACACAATTATCAGTCGATCGTCATGTCGTTTTAATGAATATTCCTAAAACTTTGCATATCATAAGTTCCGCTTGATTCGTTTTTTTTTCAAATTCTATGACTATTCAAGTCAATGCACAGTTTTAATTTTTTTCACGAGTATTTCAATGCTTAGATAACTTTAATTTTATCCTACCTCTGTTTCCAAATTTGGAATAACTTTTAACAAAGAAGATGAACGAAGTACAATCTAGCATTGTTCCATTACATGCTTTTACCATCTATTTGTAGAGATATTGTCTCATGTGCATTTACTCCATATCCTTTCATGGTTTATTTAAGAGGATCTCTTTATTCTTTAGCCCGATGCGTATCGGATTAAAAGCGATTAACGTGCACTGAAAATGCACACTTGTGTTAATCATTCTCATTATAACATATCATGGAGTCCATTGGCAGCTCAACTATGATTTTTTACGGTTTGTATTTTAAATGATCAATTATAAAGTCGATCCCAGTGGCGGATCCAGGTTTGGGAGGCAAGGATGTCAGGGAAATATATAAAATTCCTAGAGTTTTGGGAAAAAAGTTTTGCTCCGGTTCCCCCTTATGAAAAAAATACAGGTCGCCCCCAAACTAAGACCCCTAAGCAGAAAGTCTTGATCCGCCACTGGTTATTAAATTAACGGGATGTTCACGGTGGAAATTTGAGTAAAGAGGGGAATAGGCATTTAATTTCAAATAGTGCACTTAAAAAGCAATATGCGAACGATTGGGCTAGATGTGCATGGGTATTCCACCATCGAATAGAGTCGTCTCTGATATTATAATGTGCAGTTTTACAAAAAATGTATGTGCTATAGTGATAAACCATCAGCCTTTCAAGTTTAATTTTACAGTTACAATATTATTCAGTTATCGGTGAGATTTTATGAAGTAAGAGAAAGAAGAGCAATTTATTGTTATTTTTCTAAATAAATGTAGTTTTAGAATAATTATAGCGAAAAGGGAGTTTGATAGACATTTGGGAAACTTATACGTCTTTTAGGAATATACCGAAGTTACTGTTATTCTATTTCCTGAAGATGGTTTTTTTTCGATCTAAATTTTGTTTGTTCCAGGAAGACACAAATAAATCACTGACAAGTTCATTTAAAAGGTAAAATTGTAAGATGTTAATAGCTGCCAATACCACAGGACATCAGGATATCAAACAACGGAGACGGTATCAAGCAAACATTTTCATCGAATGGGTCAAAATATAACCCAGTTGGTCGAATTAAATCCAGGGACACTAAAATAAAACGTTCGGAAAAAAATCAACAAGTGGATCAAGCTAAGATAAATGTGAATATCCTAAGTTTATCCATTTAAAATTAGGCGAAACATCAGCACAAAAAATGTCTACACGTGTTTTAAATGACAGCGAGGCCCCCTGTTATTATTTAGGAACAGTGTTGACTATGGAGTTGAATAAAAGTTTAAAGAGCTTAGCAAATACGCTAAAAGATTAAAAGTTGCTAGCCAAATTAGATGTAGGTATCGTCATAACAAAAAAAAAACATATTTGTTTGTTTGTATTAGATTTGACATACATGTAAATATTTCAGCTATATAATGTCGATCAGTGCAAGCCGGAGTACCCGGGGAGAACCACCGACCTCGAGAAGGTAACAGACATACCCTATCACGTACGATTGCAAGAAGAGTGTACCTTTTTTGCGGGACACGAACTCACATCTAAGAGGTAATAGACTACACTGAGTGCACATGTAAACCGAAACGACTTGGCCACCCAAGCCAACTCTAAGATATAAATTACAACAATGTTTGTATTGTTAGTCCGTAAAACAAATCAATGACCGAAGAAAGCTCAATAAAAAATCGAGATAAAACAGCATTTCATGCAGAATATATTTCTCTACTAGAGATGGTGAATTGCATATTCTAATATGACTCTCTCCTAATTTCAACAATATTTTTTAGCACATGCGTATGTTTTTTTTATTTTATTTTGAGTAAATAAAGTTTTAAATAATGAATCATCCAAAAAGCCACATCAAATAATAACAATAATAGGAATTTACAACAGTTGCTAAATTTAAGACTGAAATTGACACAACCGTAACCTAGCAACGAATGTGTTGTTGTTATGAAATCTTATCTATGTTGCATATCATACTCTACAAATTAGAATATAAAATTTCAGCGTTAATAAAATTATAAATATGAGTTTTATTCCCTTTCCTTTCTCTTTTTTGCTTCAAAAATAACATAACTAAGCAGTCATATAAAGCAGTCATAGAAATACTACCATACCAATACACACTTAAACCCGCTTCTATTATAAAACATCAGTATTTTGTATGTTTTATAACATATTATTTGTATTAATTAATAAGCTTATGAGTCACTTGTATTAATAAAACAAAGAATATAGATTTCTCTGTGTCCATTTATGTGTTTTTGTAGGAGTTTTCCGACATATGTCAATTCTAGTGCCATACCCAATATTACTCTTTAAGAGTTGCTTCGAATGTTCAAAACTCTTGTTAAATATGTTAGAATCGAAATAGATTATTGCAATTGGGCTCTATGCGAATTAGGACATGGTCAGACCTTATATTTGTCTTCATTTTATACCTCGCTATCGCGCGGTATAAAATATTGACAAATATAAGGTCTGTCCATGTTCTAGTTCGCATAGAGACCGCTTGCAATAATCTATTTCTCAATTTCAAACGCTACAAAAGAGTGATGGAACTTATGCTTTTCGATTAGCAGATTTTTCCTACATGTTTCAAGAAGATGCTTTATATTTGAATCAAATTTTGGGGTAAAAACAGAAACAGGATTACAAAAAGCCAAAATTCCAACAGGCACTAAGACAAAGCAGTTAAAAAACAACCAGAAACCCGTCAACAGCAATGGTACTGATTTGGTACAGGCATTTCAAAAGAAAAGGCAAGTAGTTTCCTATTCATAGCTGTCATCCTGAGGATGTGTTAATCTCCTGATCTACCGTTAGAGATGTCATTTTTTTCTGTCTAACAAGGAAATGCGTTCTTCTATTATATTAGCCAGATAAAATGTCGATACCACAAATATTATTGATAATTTATTCGTTCTTCTGTCCTGATTTAATAAATTAATACTATATTAATTTTTTTTCTATATACATGTATAAAGTATAATAATTTATATGTGACATTAAAGAACAATCGTGATATTGCACGGTAACGTTGATTGACGTTTCTATGCCACTCCCCTTCCACACCCACATAAGATATAACACACCCCTTTTTGATGTTATCATTGACTTAAATCATGTCAATTAAATATAATAAAACAATTATGACACTTTAGTACTCGATCGATATTGGGTTTAACGGAGCGCAAAAGATAATATTGAACTCTGTTAAACCCTCGTTCAGTATTACTTTATTGCTCCGTTAAACCCTATGTTGATCTCGTAGAAGTGCCTTTATTGTATAATTATCATGGGGGTGTTGTGATATCATTACAAAACTAATGCAAAGTTACTTTTAGAAGTTGATACAATTGCAGAACTTAATAAAATCATTCATATTGTTAACTCCGTCTATTTTTTTATCCAAATATTTGCCAATTATAATTTGATATTTCAAAATATTTTCTTTATCTTTTGTAAACCGTACAATGTGAACAACATTTATACATAAGTTGTCGAAATGCGCATATGCAGAACATAAATTAACAGTAACTTCGGTATTTTGATATTTATTACCACTGGGCCGATGCCTCTGCTGGTGGACTGTTAGTCCCCGAGGGTATTCACCAACCCAGTAGTCAGTACTTCGGTGCTGACCCGAAAACCGATATTATTTAAATTTGCAATACATAAATTTTACCAAATTTTGTTTAAAACTTCGGTATTTTGATATCTATACAGAAAGTATTATTGTAGCTTCGGTATTTTGTTATTTTTTGCCATTTTTATTTGCCACTGCTGGTGGACTTTTAGTCCCCGAGGGTATTCACCATCGCTGTAGGCCAGTACTTCGGTGCTGGCCCGAAAACAGATTTCATTTGTAAGTATTATATCTAAATTAGAAATTTTTTTATTAAAACTAATGAGTAACTCTCTCATGCACAGCTCTACCCTTAGCTTAGTTTAGCTTTAAATTTAGATCCTTTTGCTCATATATTCTCTTTCAGCCTTTATACAAAATGTACATATTTTGAAATCCAATGTTTTCATTTTATCTGCACGGAAAGAGACATAAGTTGTCGAAATGGCCATATGCGGAAGGCTGATTTTCAGTAACTTCGGTATTTTGTTATCCATATGATTTTTTTTTTAAAAGTGAAAGTCCGCAAAATTTTACTCTTTACCTAATTCGATTCACTTTATATCGAAAATGCTTCATGCAAAATTACAGTGGTGTATCTTTTTTATTAAGGGAGATATTTATAGTTAAAAGTTGACCGTAGTACAGTTATGGGTATCGCCATTTTGGATCGGAAGTGACGAAATATTGATACAGATTATTATAATTTGTATCACTAACAATTACGGAGAAGACACGATTCAGAGAAAGAATGCTGGGTAATCATGGGTTTGACCAAGAACCGGATAAATTTTCAAATTGAATTTACCAATAGATATTAAAATCAGTGATATGATCGTGAGCATGGCATACAAGTTAAATATCATGAAAGATATGATGAATATATCACATATTTAGAAAATTCTACATTATTTTTCATTTTTTGTCGAAATTCAAGTTGAATAAGTTTTGCCTCTCGTTATCGAAAATACAAAAAATACTAGCCTCCTTTTCAAAGCTAACTAAACGGATACATATTCTCTTTTAAGCTAGGATATATATCACGTAATTCGACGATTTCGTTAAAAAGTATCCATAATCCGTAACAAAAATACTAATTTTTCTGTTGATTTTTTTTAATTATAATAATCCATATGATGGTGCAGTATACAGTGCATATCAACGTGCTGCAGTAGAAAGCAAAATAATTACTATGGTCTTCTTGTAAATGCATTACAAACAGTGTACATGATGAAACTGTAGCCTTGGATACAGGTGATAAATTGTTCAATTATGTAAGACTCAGGTACAGGTACAGGTAAATTTTGTTAATTGGTACAATCAACACAGCTGTCACTTGTTTTACAGTTAGGTTCATTCTTTGGTCACTTTAAAATGTTCATTAAGGTAAAATAAATCGTCAATATTAGTAACTTCCCTTGGGGGGGGGTGGCAAATACAAGGCTCCATCAGAGTAAAGATGTCTTCTGTATATGAAGATGTACCAATTTCTTACTTATAATAATCTCTTAATCATCCTAAATTTAAGGAGTATTTACATCAGATCTATCCAAATGAGCTAGAAATTAAAGAAACAACTGAAACACCTACTTCAGCTTCGTACCTAGATCTTTTATTGTATATTGACGAAGATGGACGTTTGAAATCTAAGCTATATGACAAGCCAACAGTCATTTTTTGTTTAAATGTTACATTTCATCAAAAAGTTAGCAGTTATATTTTGGTACTTTGTAAAAAAAAAAACATAAAGTTTCCATAAAATTTATCAAAATAAAGCATATTTTTACAAGATTTTACAGGTAAAATTACTACAAATTAGAAACAAACTTTAATTGTTGAAACAACACAACCCTATATGTTTATTTATACCTGTAAATAAAAGTGGGCAAACCAGGGTGACACCTTCAGATATCTCCATACCTGATTGTGTGTTTTTACACGTTAATGGATAAGAATGCTGCACTAGGGTAACCGTTACCATTTTGATAACTTATGAGATTAGGGTTTATATATAGGGATATCTCGTGGGTTCTTCAGTTAAAGCCGATTTATCATAATTTTCTGGATTAACCTTAATATCCGTGGGCAGAATTTTAGATAACTATTTATTTTACCTCAAATTTTTAAATTTGTTTATTTAATATTTTTTACTGACATTAATTTATTTCTTTTTATATGTTTTTGCTTTTTGTATGTCTTTCTTTTTTCAATTTATCTTTTAATGTTTTACTTTAATTGTTTTATGAGGAGAAGGGGTTCTTGTTTTTTTTCTTAGTTTGTTTGATTTTGTGTTTCACGTGTTTCGGTTTTTTTTTACTGCCTGTTTGTTTGGTTATTTATTTATTATTTTATTTTCTTTTTCTTTTTCTTGTTTTGTTTTTGTTTTGTTTATTTTTCTTTTTATGCATAAATTTACTGTTTATTTTGACCTTACAGCTACATGTATCATCAAATTTCTTCGTCAGCCCCAAGGCGCTCATTGATCATAAAGTGTTGCGGTTTGTCTGGCGAGGAGTATAGCGGTTAAAAATAACTTTACCTGTTCGCAATTTCCCATACCTGATTGTGTGTATAATTTACCTTTAATAAATATTGGAAAATACGCAAATGTATTTCGAAATTCAGTATGAATGATTGAAAATCAAATGTTTCTGAGGGTGAATTATAATGAATGGACAACACAACAGAGGAAATTTAGCAAAATCAAGGTTATGTGACATCTGTGAAATAAATTCTGCTAAAGAACTTTGTTGCGACTGTAATCAGTATTTTTGTGAAACTTGTAAATTACATCATTTGAAGATATCTTGCCTAAGAGGACATCACTTTAAACCATATACACCTGAAGATGAACATGTCGACCCACCGTCATATGATGATGTTTTAAGTTGGGGTGCGCAGGGTGGTGCGCGCGGCATTCCATCTGCCCCACAAGCAAAACATTTTGTAGGAACATATGATTTTCAGGACGACGAAGAACGATATGATTATATTTGTACTGAATGTCGTAAACTGTTGACAGATAAAGATATCAGAGAACATTTTAAACATACAGTTCTCGAGGTCACAGGTGAAAGGTAACATATAAAGAGAATATAGATTGTATACTGAACACATGAAATTGTATACCAATGTCAATTTTGTTAGCTTTAATTCGGCGAATGAATTCAATTATATTTGTTTGGTTGCCAGGGCTTGTTAGTATTGCCGTCGTTAAAATCGCAGCGCACCAGCTGCTAAAGTAGGTAAAAGCCCCGACGGAGCATAATTATGAGGGATTTATTTGAAATTCGGTTGATACAACAAACAACTTAAGTTTACAGAGCTTTTTACCGAGTATGCCAAGCATGTGATATTGATGATCAATTCAAAACAATGTACAAAAAAGTATGAGAAGAAAGAAATAAAGGAGGAAGGGTCAACAATTTTTGAATGCCACTTGAAAGGGTAAGAAATGGGTAAGGGCGGGAAATAAAAAAAAAATCTATACGATTCCAAGTGAGTCTGCTCTCCTTGTAAAAGATATAAAAGAGGTTTTTATAAATTGCATGGAGCAGGCCGTTTCTCCAAACAGTTTGTTTACAATAGTTCGCGGTGCGGTCAGGCTTTCCGTTTTATAACCTTACTACTCCGCATAGAAAGGGCATTCCTCAATCTAACACCTGGGGACGAGCCCGACAGCTCTGTAGCCGGGGTTGTTCACAAATGAATATTCGAAATAAAACAAAATCAATATATATCATATATTTTTAACACACTTTTCCTCGATGGAAAACGGCAATGGCAAAACATTTTGCTTTAAACATCTTTAACATATTAATTTCGTTTACAAAAAAAAAAAATTCAAACCAAACATTAAAGCTACAATGGGGTTCTGCAAGGTGCTAGCTTAATTCATGAACATAAATTTTTGGCTGCGTGATTCGTGAAAATAACCCTACGAATAGGCGTAATAATTATTTCTTGGGATCACGCTTAGGTTGTGTATGGCTTTCATGTACTTAAATCTGTAAAATCACGATCAGGGGTATTTTTTCTGATTCACGCTCCAAAAAGACCGTTTGACGGGTCACTCTTCGACCCCTACAGGACCGCAATGTTTGGATTGTTTGGGTTGTATTTTGCATCACTATGCATTGCATAGCATGTTATCATTTGAAACTAACAATATCTCTTTTTTAGAAAAGAATATTAAAAACTGAGTATTTGTCTTGTCCAAAGTTATCTTGAACTGAGTTTTATTTTATTTAGATTTAATTTTTTTTTGTTGTTCTTTATAAGCTGATAGACATCATTTGGATTATTGTTTCCAAATTTTAGTTTGCATCGACGTGTGAATTTCACAAATATCATCTTACGCTTACACACGTGTATATATCGACTTCAAATGTAAATTGTGACGTATTTAGCCGGCGTGTACTTCAATTATTACTATTATAGTTTAAGCTACCTTATACGCTCTGTCATTGTGTTGTATAGATGTTATTTTGCCTGTTCTCAAAGTGTAATCTGCTGAGAGTAAATAAAATCTTAATCTATATTACGTTTGGAATAGCTTATGCGACGGAATCAAAAGGTTTCTTCAACTTATTATACCACTTCTCAAAGTACATCCTTTCCCTCAAGTTATCCAAGGATATATACAGACTTGGCCGTTTTTCCCTTAAACGGAATCTCCACATGTTGCAAACGGTGATGAAAGATCAAATTAAGGAGTTGCTCTCCGCACATTTAAGATAAGACCTTTGCAACAAATGCCGAGAAGTGACATGGAATGATTTGTGTTGCAATGGTATTCTTCAGCGTGTTTTCATCTAGAACTCAATATATGTAAATAATGAAAGGGTATGGAGCAAATTTGGAACATGAGACAATGTATCTACAAATATATTGTGGAACCAATCAATTGGACAACGATTTCATTGTTGTTCTTCATCTTAAAAACACCATTACGTCTTGATTTGCTAGATTGTTTTAGATATCTAAAATATTAAGGGGCATCTAACTCATATTTACTCGTCCCGGATAAAACCGAAATATTGACATATTGGACATTCCGGTTAAATAATTAGAGTATTATAATGAAATAGAAAAAAAGAAGGGAGACGGGGAATGTGTCAAAGAGACAACGACCCAGAGGGGAGTAATAACAAAGCCACTCTAAGATCTTCAATGAACGGTGAAGAAACCCCACAACCAACGCCAGGTCGGAGTCGGCCCCTATATAAAGAGTGAAATAAACATCATCCTAGACTCCTATAGACAAAAAGTAAACAAACTAGAAACAGACAAGACACACAAAGGCTGAATAAAATTCCTGACTTAGGATAGGCGCAAACCTGCTGCGGCGGGGTTAAACTAGTTTTATTGGGCCCAAACCTCCCTTTATAGCCAATGTGATAAATGAAAAATAATAATAATAAAAAAAAAACAATCGTAACAACAGTAAAATTCAGTTGGTAACAGGACTGAGTCAATTGTGAAAAATGAAACTGAAAGAACTAAATATATGGTTAAAAACATGAAATCACAAGAGACTACTAGCAGCTCCAGACCCATTACCAACTGACAAATTAAGTTATGTACCCTCAGTATACAGCTTAATGCAGCATAATGATTTCATGCATATACCGGAATAATGTAATACTGATTTTAGAAATTTAGAATGTGTTGAGTTAAAATGGAAAGACCCTATTAAAAAATCATTGTTGATACCAAAGAAGGCCATACGTAATGACTTTACCACAATACAGTAATTATAACCTTTATGAATTAGACGATTTAAATGTTTAATAATTTTGTTAGGCGAGTTTAAGTATTTTTTACTCTTATGTAAAACATTACCGTAAAATAAGGGATGTGAAATACCAGCCTTGGCTAAATGTTCACAGGTTGCATTATATTTAAGACCTACAAGTCTTTATATCGATGATAAAATTTAGTAAAGGTTTTATGATAACGAAAACCCTGATGTAATAGTTATTCAGTTATTAAAAGATTCCGTTCATTTAAATCGCAAATGTTATTACATACTCGACCAAATCAAGTTGAGATATGTAAAAACCATATGATGGCGCTAATAGAACATCGCCATCCAGAAATGGATAAATATAACTACGGGAAAAGAAAAATCGTCCCTTATATCATTAATTTTAGTATCTAATTTACCATTCGTTATATCAAAATTCGTGTCTAAGAACAGACAATGATAATTATTAGAATTGGCTTTATTCAAAGTAAGTTCTTTAAGGTAGATGTCCTTATAACACGTATTGAAGACGGTGTCGTATGAGATTTTAAAGTCTATGGAAACTGCAAGTCCCGGTTCCGGTTTTCGCTATGTTAACTTCCGGCATGAGAACTGCAAGTTCTGGAAATGCGAAATGTGAGGGAAACCTCTGTTTTATTCAAACTGCGATGTGACATCTCACATTATTTTGCGAAACATTAATTTTTTTTAATTACGAGAAGCACTGTTGGTCTTAATTTTCTGTCAGATTTAATGTATGTAAGTGCTTGTACTTTAGTGAAAATGAAAGTACATCACGTTTCTCGGTAGTGATTTTATCAGGAAAGGAAAAATGCATGGAAGTAATTTTATTATAGCTTATAGAACTTTTGTATTTCTATAGAAATATATAAAATATGGCTCAAACTTCTTGGCTGTGACAAAAGTTGCAATGAAAAATAATGACCCTGACTGGTTAGATCTATATGGGATGGTATACTTGAGACTAGCAAATTTCATATCTATGATAAAATTCGGTTGATGAATTCTGACCAAATATTGTCATTTATTAGTTGGTTGGGTCATTAAATGTCATTCTGACCTGATGCTTGCAGATTTCATGGCTGTCGACATAGTCGCTATTCATAATTATGACCATATTTGGCTATCTGTGCTCAGGCTGAGACATAAAATGCCATTCTGACCGAGGCTAGCAGATTTCATAGCTGTGGAAATAGTTGCTTTTTATAATTATGACTATTTATGGCTATCTTTGGTCAGGTTGGGTAATAAAATATCATTCTGACCTCATGCTTGCAGATTTCATAGCTGTGGAAATAGTTCCAATTAATTATTTTGACCAATTAGGTCTATCTATGGTCAAGTTAGGTGATTACATGTAATTCTGACCTCATGCTTGCAAATTTCATGGCTGTGAAATTAGTTGCGATTAATAATTTTGATTAATTAATGCTATCTATGGTCAAGTTGGGTCATAAAATGTCATTCTGACCTTATGCTTGCAGATTTCATGGCTGTAGAATTAGTTGCGATTAATAATTATGATCAATAATGGCTATTTATTGTCAGGGTGGGTCATAAAATGTCATTCTGACCTCATACTTGTAGATTTCTTTGCTGCAGAACTAGTAGCGATAAATAATAATGATCAATTATGGCTATCTTTGGTCAGGTTGGGTCATAAAATGCCATTCTGACTTTATGCTTGCAGATCTCATGGCTGTGGAAATAGTTGTGATTAATAATTTTGATCAATTATGGCTATCTATGGTCAAGTTGGGTCATAAAATGTCATTCTGACCTCATGCCTGCAGATTTCAAGGCTCTAGAATTAGTTGTGATTAATAATTAAGATCAATTATAGCTATTTATGGTCAGGGTGGGTCATAAAATATAATTCTGATCTCATGCTTGTAAATTTCATTGCTGCAGAACTAATTGCGACAAATAATAATGATCAATTATGGCTATCTATGGTCAGGTTGGGTCATAAAATGCCATTCTGTCCTTATGCTTGCAGATCTCATGGCTGTGGGAAATAGTTGCGATTAATAATTTTGATCAATTATGGCTATCTATGGTCAGGTTGGGTAATAAAATGCCTTTCTGACCTTATGCTTGCAGATTTCATGGCTGTGGAAATAGTTGCGATTAATAATTTTGATCAATAAAAGTTGTTTATCATCAGGTTGGGTAATAAAATGCCTTTCTGACCTTATTCTTGCAGATTTCATGGCTGTGGAAATAGTTGTGATTAATAATTTTGATCAATTATGGTTATTTATGATCAAGTTAGGTGATTACATATGTAATTCTGACCTTATGCTTGCAGATTTCATGGCTGTGGGAAAAGTTGTGATTATAATAATGATCAATTATGGCTATCTATGGTCAAGTTGGGTCATAAAATGTGACTATTTAAGTTCTGTGTAGGTTAGTTTGCAATAATGTCCTTAGCCTTTTCTATAACCACAAAATACTGCAAGACAGAGTCACGGGATTTCAAGAAAATAGAAACATATAAAATATATTATTTATAATTTATTCAGCAATGATTTGAAATATAAAAAACTACAAACAATTCGGTTTCATTAAATTTTTTTCTACAAAGAAATTCACTGACCCCCCCTTTTACACACACACACAGTAAAAACATAAATTCTGCCCTGTTGATGTGTCTCTGTCTATTAATTGTTAAATGGTGCATAAATTTTGCACTTTCTTAAATAAGGTTGTATCTCCATATTTTACAGTCAATTACTCCAAAACTAAAACTCCGTCGGCAACGTCTTTTCTCGATAGCTAAATTATTGCTTTGTCATGTTAATATTTTTAACAGTTTAATAAATATTTTATTCGTATAATCCTAATCTAACGTTAGATTAATCTATATAGAAAGCATATTTTAAAAAATTTTGGCCGTACGTCGTATACTTTAAAATCTCATAGACTTTAAAATCTCATAAACCCCCGTATGAAATCTGCAAGTACATGACCAAAACCGGAACCGGAACTTGCAGTTTTCATAGACTTTAAAATCTCATACGACAACGTCATTATTTAAAGTTCAAATATCATCCAAATATCGGAAAGTGTTGTTAAAACTTTTGAAATAAATACTGTTTAGATGGGCCTTTCCTGATGTTTGTAATAAATTGTGATTCGTAACAGTACAAAAAGAGGTTCGTGGTGCACAATTGGTACACATAGGAATTCCTATGACCTGGCGATAAATAGAGTTACCAAAACGAATGAAAATATTGTCAAGTAAAAATTCAAGTGCTGAAATCATATCAAAACAAGTACAATAAGATGTGTTTTAAAGGAATTAGAACGTATACACTCACAATCAGATTTTTTGAATGCCCATTGAATAAGACGTCTGAATTTTTCCTTAATAAGATTATATGGAAAGGTAGTATAGAGGGTAGAGAAGTAGAGAAATCGAAACTTTCAAGAGATTCAAAAGGGGTATTATAACCATTCAATTTATCGAGAATTTAGTCCTCTTTTTAATCATTTCTTTCCGCTCAAAGAATTATGATACTTACATGCGAATTAACGCATATCGTAAAAAATTTCAGGAGTCATAAATGTTTACCAGTATTGGTATTTCTACTTCAAGACAGCTCTATCCATTCACAGAAAACAACTATAGATGTACTGAGGAGGTTATTAGAAAGAAGATCTGCCGCTTTGGACGTAAGTAAGCGAAGAAACAAATACATAAGTTTGTTTTACGCCGTGCGCGGTCCCGGCTTATGAATAGGCCCGCAGCATCCTCTGAGCTTAGAGTATGAGTCTTCCTAACAGAGGACCCCGAGGGAACCCCGGGATATAGAAATAGGACCTAGTATCTCCGGCTTGCGGGGTGTGACCCCTCCTAAACGGGGGCTGATCCCGAGGGTCCCGGGATATAGAAATAAGACCCATTAATAAATACACAACCCATCTTTCGAATGGGATGTAAACTCAGGTCCAGGTGTTGGAAGAAATGCCACGCTTCTTGCACGTTAAAGAACCCTTGTAGCAAGCTTTTTTTGAGTGGTCCGTAGGTGATCGGCTACAAGGCTAAATTCTCCACCCTTTTCGATTTCACCCTACTTTTCCAGTGGCAGTCAGAATTTCCCGTCCCATGGCCCTTTCCATACCCCAAAGTGATTATTTATTAAAAAACTTGTTCTCGTCTTGATATAGCTGAAATATTGCTGAGTAGACGTAAAACAATATTCAATCAATCAATCAATCATATGTTTGTTTTCAAAATGTAACAATACTGCATGTCTTAATGGGGTAATATCACGGGTCCCTTTTCTCATAATGATGAGCATGAAGCCAAAGTTAAGATTCAATGAGCACAAAAACACGATAACTTTAAAAGAATAGTTATAAAAACAGTTATAATAAGAATGTAATGAATAAGTGATTCTGAGTAGAATCGGAAACACGCAATTTTATAATATATTTTTACACAGAACAAAAATCAAGAAGGTCATTTTTTCAAAAGTTATTTTGGAAGGGAAAATTCATACAAGAATTAAAAAACTTATATTTCTAGAAGATATTCCAAAATTACTATTTATTATTTAATTCTATTTTCTTTGTAGCATTCAATAAGTAATGAAGAAATTTTGCTGATAGCTAATATTATGTTAATCCGAGTGATCTTGCCTGCATTACAAAGTGAGCAAGAGTTACGGCGGACTATATTCGTCAATGCTGTTGGCATTATTAGGTATGTTTTAATATTTATTTTTACAACATTACATGTAATAGATCAAACGAATCGTAATATGGAATTTTTCCTAGATCAGGACGCCAAAAACAATCATATACGTCTGTATACATTTATTCTTTTCAACGCCTGCCAAAATCCAATCCAAAAAAGGTTGTTTTTAGGGAAGCGCTATTTCCAAGATGGCTGTTATCAGGGAACGTAGTTTAAATATTGGGAATTCAAAGATCTTTCCCTCTGAAACTACTTTTAGCGAAATGGAACCAATCTTGACCACAATAGTCTTTATGTTGTCCCCTGCAAATATTTGATTTCTCAGGTCATCACTAAGTCCAAGATGGCTGCCTGCGAGGAACATAGTTTTAATATTAGACGATATGTTATAACAAATTCAAAGATCACTTTTAAAAGTACTGAGACAATCTGAACCAAACACGCCAAATAGTCTTAAATAAGACCTTAGAAAAAAAATTCAGGTCAGCAATATCTTTTAGATAACCGCCATTAAAGAGCATACTTTTTAACATGTAATCTTTTGGAAATAACATCCAAAGATATCATCTGAAATTGCTAAGCCAATTAAAACCAAACTTTGCCACAGTAGTATTTAGGTCGTCACCTGCTAAAAAGTTGTTTCTTAGGTCAGCCCTATATCATAGATGGCTGCCTACCGGGAACACAGTTTTAACGTTAGTCCCTATGGGAAAACAAATTCAAAGATCACTTCTGAAAGTGCTAAGTCAACTTGAACGAAATTGGCCACAATACTGTTAGGGTGGTCCATTGCAAAGAATGCTTTAGCTCAATTTTATTTCAAATATGGCCTCAAACAGGAAACATAGTTTTAACATTGAACTCTGATGGAAAACACATTTAAAGATACTTCTCTAATTCTAATAGAACCAATCTTTGCCGCAATTGTCTTTATGGGGTCCCTGCAAACATTGTTTCAGGTCAGCGCTATATCCAAGATGCCGCCAGCATAGAACATAGTTTTATCATTGGACCCTATGGGAAATCATATTAGAGGAGCCAATCAGAACCAAGCTTGGCAACAAGAGTCTTTATAGGTGATCGACTGCAAAAAAAGTTGTTTTTAAGGTGAGAGCGATATTAACGATGGTCGCTAGCGGGGAACCTAGTTTTGAAATTGGATTTAAAAAATAAAAGATCTCCAAAACTGCGGAGGCAATTGGAACCGATCTTGACCACAAAAGTCTTTAGTTGGTCCCCTTAATTTTTTTTCACGTCTGGGCAATATCTATGATAGCCGCCAGTAAGGAACATAATTTTAACATTGGATCTTCTGGGGAAACATTTCAAAGATCTCCTCTGAAGTTGCGGCTGAACCAGTTGGAACCAAAATTGACCACAATTGTCCTTGAGTGTGACATGCGGAAAGATGTCTTTTTTCAGGTTTGTGCTTTATTCGACATGTTCGACATGGACAGAAGCTTGGAACTTAGTTAAATTGGTCCTCGATGGTAACAATTTCATAATCTTCCCCTCTCAGAAACTACTTTTCCAGCTGCAACAAAACATGGTAACAATTGGCTTTAGGTGGTCCCCTGAACAAAAATAGTTTTCCAGGTTCATTCTTTATCCAAAATTGGCTGCCAGCAGAACACAAAGTTTTACATTCGATCCTATGGAAACACTAACAAACGCCTTCTCCTCTTAATCCACTGGGCATATTGGAACCATAGTTTAACTACTTTGACATCTTTAAGATAGACACACTTGTTAATCAAGATCCAGGTGAGCGAAACATGCTCTTGAGAGCCTCTTGCTTACTTTTCTGCTCACTGTTTTCGACGTTGCAATAGCACTGGCTGTTGAGTTGCTACAGGACACTACCGTCATCAAAAAAAGAAAAAAAAAAGAAAAAATTCTTTTGAACTTTTGTAATTCCTTTGCTAAGTCAGAACTATTTTCGGTGTCAGATTTTGCACATGTTTTGTCTTTTTGCCTTTCGGATTTTGACTCTCGACAATTCTGTTCGGTATTTTTGTTATCATTTACATTTTTTTTCTTTTGTATCAGAAGTGCAACAAAAGAGTAAATATGGACGTCATACAATCAAATATTTACACACAGAAAGTTGTCATTTCTGCATTATAAGAGTGGCTTTTTTCTAGTTCATCTTTTTTTCGCACCCTTTTTACGTGCTATAATCAGTTAGTTGGAGACAAGTACAAAGAAATATTTTTTAGATTTTGAACTTTATGACCAGATTAATTTACCTGTTTAAAAATACGTTAATTCTTTCTTCATAGAAGCTTAAGTGAAATCGGTAAACAGGAAATCCATGAAGGGGTGATACAACATTTACGGGAAGAAAAAGATTTAGTGAATTCTCTGATGAAAACTGTGAAGATTTTTGTGACTAAACAAGGTGATTTTGATGGTCAAGGACTTGCAAATTGCATGGGAGCTTTATGTAACTTATCAGAGGATATCGTAGATGAAAAAGAAAATGAGGAAAATTTACAAGTAAAATCTCCCGGTAGGTATGTTAAAGTAATTACGAATCAAGAAATATAAAAGTCTAAAACAATTTCGCACCAGGTTGCTGTCATCCTTATATCATAAAGTTGTGACTGGAAGCAAATTCAAATTCATCGATAAATCATAGCTTGACAATGCAAAGATCTATGTAAGTATAAGTAGATCCGATCCCGATATGCTAAATCATGATTTGTAACTTCTTGATTTGTAATTTGTAGGTCATTGACAAATTGACACATATAGCAAATAACGTTCAAAAATGGTTTCTGGTAGAATGAAGCAATTGCATTCTTCAGATTCCCTTCCATACCAATCGACCTCGGACTACGAATGAAAAAAAAATAAATATGACAACTAAACCCGAGCAGACACAAGTTTAATGAAGTTGCACCTCGAAATCCGAGATAGCTATATTTTTTCTATGTCCAAAAGATTTCCTTGGTAGACATTGTCCGTTTTGGAATGGTTGTACTGAACAGTTGTAGAAGGTTGATTTTCATACTACATAGTTTCGATAGATGATCTTGTATTTTGAAAAGCGGTAAAAAGATATGGGTATGTGCTCAGAAAGACAGAGCTTATTCTCATCTATAATTGATACAAAGTTTCTTTTGTTTTACTGCAATCTGAGACTGAAGATATTAAAATTGCATGACCAGTAAAAGAGTTTTAAATACCTCTTGTACTAGACCTAAATAAAGTGTCTGATGCTATCAATATCATTTTGATTTCAATCATAATTTACAAGCTCTGTCCTTAGCTGATTTTGGCTTTCTATTTAGACCATATTTGGTAATTTGTTCTCTATCAGTTTTTAAATATTTTTGAATAAATGGTCTTCCAAACGTTTAGATTTTATCTGCACTGAAGAGACATAAGTTGTCGAAATGCGCATATGCAGAAAGTAAATTCTTAGTAAACTCGGTATTTAGTTACAGTAGGGTGCAGACATAACCTCTCGTTCAAGTTAACTTGGGGAGCAGTCATGAGAACAGTCCTAAGTTAACTTGAAGTTAACTTGGAGCAGTCATAGAATCCTGACTGCTCTGACCAGTCATAGAGCCCTGACTGCTCTAACCTGTCATAGAATCCTGACTTTTCTGACCTGTCATAGAGCCCTGACTGCTCTGACCAGTCATAGAGCCCTGACCGCTCTAACCTGTCATAGAATCCTGACTGCTTTGATTATATAATTAGTCGTATAGCTCTAAAATTTGATACAGCGATGGATACGTCTCACATTCCCTACCACACGCACACGATTCACAAGACGAACGCACAAATTTTTCACACGTTGAGTGCAATTTTCTTCAATTTTGCCCTAACCATAACTGAACTATCAGAAAAGAGTCACTTTTATGTATTCGAAAATTGTAATTTCCGTCATTTTGTAAAATAAACAATTAGATGAATAAATAATAAAACTGAATAAAAATCAATCCTGTAGTAAATAAAATATCCTGCAAACAGCCGCAAACATCAAATATCAGAAGAGGGGCAGACCTTCTTTATTCCATAATGTACCGATGCCTGCAATACTAAAACTTGTTGTAATTTAACGTAAAATATATAAGAGTAAGCAGATTTTCTTCATTCGATATTATATCGATTCCCGCAATACTTCAACTTTCTGTAATTTAGCCTAAAATATAAAAGAAAAAGCAGATTTTCTTCATTAGATATTACATCGATTCCCGCAATACTTCAACTTTCTGTAATTTAGCCTAAAATATAAAAGAAAAGCAGATTTTCCTCATTCGATATTATATCGATTCCTGCAATACTTCAACTTTCTTGATTTAGCCTAAAATATAAAAGAATAAAGGGCTACGCCGAGCGCAGCATGATACGACCGCAGCATGTCGTCCACTGAAATTTGAAAAAGTGTAATTTAAAGTGAGTATGGACATAGGAAAAAGCTTGACACAATAATTAGCTGGACGCAATAAGGAGATTGACCAAGTAATTAGCTGGACACAAACTAGGGAAAATAAAAATTAGCCCTTATGACTCCTTATGATTCCTCTTTGACCCTCTATAGCTCAGAAACGGTAAGAGCTACGCCCAATCCATTGACATGATGCTGAAAGCTTATATCAAGAGGAATCAAAAGAAAAAAATCCCATCGAAATGCGATGAAAAATAAAAATTTAAGGTAATCTGTAAATTTACGATTTTGGCCCCCTTCGGCCCCTCATAGCTCGGGAACGGCAAGAGCTACGTCAAATCCGTTGAAATACTACTGAAAGCTTACATCAAGTAGAATCCAAAGAAAAAAATCCCATCGAAATCCGACAAAAAATAAATTTTTTAGGTTATCTGTAAATTTACGATTTTGGCCCCCCTTCGGCCCCTCATAGCTCGGAAACAGTAAGAGCAACGCCAAATCCGCTGACATATAATTGAAAGCTTACATAAAGAGGAATCAAAGAATAAATCCCATCGAAATTCGATGAAAAATAAAAATTTTAGGTTATCTCTAACTTTACAATTTTGACCCCTTTCAGCCCCTCATAGCTCCGAAACGGTAACAGCTACGCCAAATCTGTTGACATTCTACTGAAAGCTTACATCAAGAGGAATCCAAAGAAAAAAATCCCATCGACATCCGACGAAAAATAAAAATTTAAGGTTATCTGTAAATTTACAATTTTGGCCCCTTCAGCCCCTCATAGCTCGGAAACGGTAAGAGCTACGCAAAATCCTTTGACTTAATACTGAAAGCTTACATCAAGAGGAATCCAAAGAAAAAAATCCCATCGAAATTCGATGAAAAATAAAATTTTTTGGTTATCTGTAAATTTGCGATTTTGGCCCCCTTCGGCCCCTCATAGCTGGGTAAGGAAACAAGTTACCAAAAATCTAAAAGTAGAGCGCTACAATAATTTTTCATTAGGAATCCTTTGGAAAAAATTGCATCAAAATCGGACAAAAAATAAAAAAATGAAATTTTTGAAATTCGCCCCTTTTGGGCCCATTTATCTCGTGAACTGTACATGCCACATGAAATCCGTTGCATATTCCAGATTGGAAATTTTCTAGGGAGTTAACTGAAAGAAACCCCATCAAAATCCGATATATAATAAAGATTCTACAGTCAAATATGTGAAAACAACCAATTTAACCCCTTTTGGCCCCTTTTTCTAAAACGGGCGGGGCCAGGAACATAAAATTAAAGCCCGGGCTAAAGCATGCGCCAAGAAACATCATACTAAAATTTGAAAATGATCTGTTCACTGGAACCAAAGTTATGCTGTCCACAGACACAAAAATACCCAATTTTACCCCTTTTTGGCCCCTTTTTCTGAAACGGGTGGGGCCATAAACCCGAAATTAAAACCCGGGATAGCCATTATCCCAAGAAACCACATACTGAAATTTGAAGATGATCCGTCCACTAGAAACAAAGTTATGCTGGCCACAGACGCCGACGCCGACGGCGACGCCGACGCCGACGCCGACGACTGCGCCATAACATAATACGACCGCAAAATTTTTGCGGTCGTATAAAAAGCAGATTTTCTTCATTCGATATTATATCGATTCCCACAATACTTCAACTTTCTGTAATTTAGCCTAAAATATAAAAGAAGAAGCACATTTTCTTCATTCGATATTATATCGATTCCCACAATACTTCAACTTTCTGTAATTGAGCCTAAAATATAAAAGAAGAAGCACATTTTCTTCATTCGATATTATATCGATTCCCACAATACTTCAGCTTTCTGTAATTTAACCTAAAATATAAAAGAAAAAGCAGATTTTCTTCATTCGATATTATATCGATTCCCGCAATACTTCAACTGTCTGTAATTTAACCTAAAATATAAAAGAAAAAGCAGATTTTCCTCATTCGATTTTATATCTATGCC
This sequence comes from Modiolus philippinarum, assembly GCA_002080025.1. NCBI lineage: Eukaryota > Metazoa > Mollusca > Bivalvia > Mytilida > Modiolidae > Modiolus > Modiolus philippinarum. Next base: position 2,369 of record MJUU01010037.1, on the reverse strand, counting down.
CGCAATACTTAAACCTTCTGTAATTTAACCTAAATTATATAAGAAAAAGCAGATTTTTTTCATTCGATAGTATATCTATGCCCGCAATACTTCAACTTTCTGTAATTTTACCTAAAATATAAAACAAAAATCAGATTTTCTTCATTCGATATTACATCATTTCCCCCAATACTTCAACTTTCTGTAATTTAGCCTAAAATATAAAAGAAAAAGCAGATTTTTTTCATTCGATATTATATCGATTCCCGCAATACTTCAAGTTTCTGTAATTTAGCCTAAAATATAAAAGAAAAAAGCAGATTTTCTTCATTCGATATTATATCGATTCCCGCAATACTTCAACTTTCTTGATTAAGCCTAAAATATAAAAGAAAAAGCAGATTTTCTTCATTCGATATTATATCGATTTCCGCAATACTTCAACTTTCTGTAATTTAGCCTATAATATAAAAGAAAAAGCAGATTTTCTTCAGTCGATATTATATCGATTCCCACAATACTTCAACTTTCTGTAATTTAACCTAAAATATAAAAGAAGAAGCACATTTTCTTGATTCGATATTATATTGATTCCCGAAATACTTCAACTTTCTGTAATTTAACCTAAAATATAAAAGAAAAAGCAGATTTTCTTCATTAGATATTATATCGATTCCCGCAATACTTCAACTTTCTGTAATTTAACCTAAGATATAAAAAAAAATCAGATTTTCTTCATTCCATCTTATATCAAATTCCCGCAATACTTCAACTTTCTGTAATTTAACCTAAAATATAAAAGAAAAAGAAGATTTTCTTCATTCGATATTGTATCTATGCCCGCAATACTTCAACTTTCTGTAATTTAACCTAAAATATATAAGAAAAAGCAGATTTTCTTCATTCGATATTATATCGATTCCCGCAATACTTCAACTTTCTGTAATTTAATCTAAAATATAAAAGAAAAAGCAGATTTTCTTCATTCGATATTATATCTATGCCCTCAATATTTCAACTTTCTGTAATTTAACCTAAAATATAAAAGAAAAAGCAGATTTTTTTCATTTGATATTATATCTATGCCCGCAATACTTCAACTTTCTGTAATTTTACCTAAAATATAAAAGAAAAACCAGATATTCTTCATTCGATATTATATTGATTCCCGCAATACTTCAACTTTCTGTAATTTTGCCTAAAATATAGAAGAAAAAGCAGATTTTCTTCGTTCGATATTATATCTATGCCCACAACACTTCAACTTGCTGTTATTTTAACCTAAAATATATAACAAAAGGCAGATTTTCTTCATTTGACATTATATCGATGCCCGCAATACTTCATTTTGCTGTAATTTAACCTAAGATAATAAGCAAAAGGCAGATTTTCTTCAGTCGATATTATATCGATACCTGCAATACTTCAACTTGCTGTAATATAACCTAAAATATCAGATTTTCTTCATTCGATAATAAAGTGATACCTGCAATATTTCAACTTGCTGCAATCAGGGAACTGTATAACTAAGAGGGAATAGAAACGCGGCATACTTCAAAGACAAATCTATCATGCATCTCTGTCTCGGGCGATGTGATAATCACTCCCCGTAGTGTCAAAATAATTAATAACTGTTAGCGTAATGCGAATATTTGGTTCCTCTCCGCTATCGATTTAATTTTACATTGAGCAGTAAATTGTAAACTCGGCCGATTTCGTACCCCCATCTAACGTCTGTGTTTTGGTTTCGTCCGTCGTCCTTTTTGGTGTTGGGTACCGGAATCAGTCGAGGGTGGCCGAATGAAAATGTTAAGAAACCGAAAGGAAGCATAATGAAATAAATAAAACGTCATAAAAAGAGCTACTTTATGTAGGGCTTTTCTTTTAATTTTATATTGCTTTTTCCACAACCAAAACAATCTATACGAAAAGATAACTGAGAAATGCCATGGAAAACTTCAATGTCTTTTCGCAAAGATTTGTCCTTGCTTTTCGTTTTTGTCGCTAGTTTGTACATATCGTCGTCATATGTACATGTCATCACCCAGTTAGCATATAAATGATATAGCAATCATTAGAGATGTCATAATTGAAATGTTCCTACTTATATTTACGACTATTTCATCTGAACAATTTTGTCAAGTCCTTGTCATATAAATTACGTAATTTCAGGTAGATAACATACACAGGTGTGCCGGATATAATTGACACCCCACACATACATATATGTGTTGATAAAGGATACTTTTTAATTAACACTGGTTTGAAATGTATAGCTATATGATCATAAATTTGTCATTTATTATACTTATTCCATAAATCAGAACAGAAAGAGCGGGAATTTGTTCCGAGTGTATAGATTTTTCATTGAAGTCAAGGATGCCGTCAAG